>JANQAP020007813.1:0-11632 GCA_026874005.2 Erythroxylum coriaceum | reverse complement strand
TAAACAATATACATGCATATATAAAAGAATACCTCATAATATATAAATAATAAGTCAGAATGTTAGTACAAAAGTCACATATGACCATTGGCCTAGGGCACACTACTAGCGCTCCATACTTCCTTCTTGCAATGCTGGGCACTCATTAGTTAGATGGCTCATGTTTGAACATATTCCACACACTTTCATTTGTGCCTGTCCAACTGCAATTTGTCTCGTAAAAGATGTTAGTTCATCTAAATGATGTTCAATGGATGAAGTTCTTACCTCGTTTACTTATTGAACATCGATGCGAGTGTCAAACTGTTGGGTGTTAGTGGCCATCCGCTCAAGTAATATCCTGGTTTCAATGGTAGTTTCTCACAAAGTGCCCCACCGCTTGCTGCATCAATCGAACT
Source organism: Erythroxylum coriaceum (assembly GCA_026874005.2). Taxonomy (NCBI): domain Eukaryota; kingdom Viridiplantae; phylum Streptophyta; class Magnoliopsida; order Malpighiales; family Erythroxylaceae; genus Erythroxylum; species Erythroxylum coriaceum. Next base: position 11,234 of record JANQAP020007813.1, on the reverse strand, counting down.
CCTCTCCATCGGTAACAATCCTTCATATAAATATTAGATGAGAAGCTACTTTGGTATGTTGTGGTTCGGACAACTAGTACATAACTTCTTAAACCACTCCTAATACTCGTAAAGAGATTCTCCATTATGCTGCTTAATGCCACATATCTCCTTTCGAATACTTGCCATCTTTAAGGCTGGAAAATGTTTCTCTAAAAATAGTCTCTTTATCTCCAACCAAGTATTTATGCTCCCCGCTGGTAAATCAAACAATCAATATCAGCATGATCTGCTCGTCCATCACCCCGAGAGGCTTCATGCTCAAACAAACCACATCGAGCTCCTTGAGATGTTTGTGTGTATCCTCACCTACAAGACCATGAAAATTGGGTAATAAATGAATTAATCCAGATTTTAACTCAAAGGTAACATGTTTAACAAAATTAGAAAATGTAATGCATAGAGGTCTTTGGGTCAAGTCTGGTGTAGTCAATTCTCTCAACGTTCTCGAATTTGCCATAGTTGCTTCAGATTTAGGTTCTGGGTCTATTATTGAAGATGTTCTTGCTTCTCTTCTTAACCTCCGTAGTGTTCTCTCGATCTCTAGATCAAGTTGCTTTCTTTACGAGGAAATATGGTCACTACCATACACTAATACTTACAAACTTTTAAAAGTTAAAAAATAATCAAAAAGAAACAAATATATTCGCAAAACATCAACTAAAATAAAATACAAAAATTGAACTACCACATTCCCCAGTAATGGAGCCAAAATTTGACAGTGCGTGTCGAGTGCACTGCAAAATTTACCTGACTCTGCACACTATAATTTGTAGTTATGGTGAGTCGAGATCGAACCCACAGGAAATGTTTGGTTAATTTTTGTAATGAAATTAGTTGATGCAAGGAAAATATATAAGGGTGAATTTTTGAATTTTTAAGTAATTTAGAAATTAAAGCAAAAGTAAACTATCAAAACAAATTAAAACAAGCAATCGAAAATGAGAAAAGTGTTAAATATAAGCAAGGTCCGGTTCTAGGGTCAATCTCAGCCTAAACACGATCAAGCATATTCCATCATCCTAACTTCTTTGCAACTCTCTTCAGACTACTGATCTGAGACTAATAAAACGCTCTAGTAATCTCGATTTTCCTATAGGTCTTGTTTAATAAAGATACGATCGTTTTCAATTTGGCAGTCACATTATAACTTAGAAAACGATCAATATAAGCAATAACCTCACACATTCGGGTTTTCTAACCTAATTTATGTTGTTCGTAACAATTAACGATCATTAGATGCTACTCACAAACATCAAAAGTATCGATTATGGATTACATTTAATTTTTTTAACAATAGGTTCGAAATAAAACAATCAAAATAACGTATTAAGATCATTCAAGCCAAAACATAATCAAATTAACACCAACAACACGACAATCTGAAAATAAATTATAGCCTTAAAGTGATAAAAATAGCTTAATCGTGACTTGGTGTCGATATTCTTATTGAACCGGCATCAGGAAGCTAGCCTTCCATCTCCATTTTTATACTCCAAGTGTGTGCCATCTTCTCCATCCTTCAGTGGTGAAAAACAAAGGGAAACCTAGCCATCCACTCTATCCCAGGTTACTGCCCTCTTCTCCCTTTACTACTATTAATTAATGGGACAAATAAAGATGGTGTTCCATCTATACTATTCACGCAACTCTTCTCTTCTCACACAGTTCTCTCTTCTGTTAATTACTCATGCCACTCTATTCACTACTCATGCCACTCTCTCCACAATTCATTGATGGGACAAATTAAGTTTAAGGTCCATGCTCACTATTCACATATCCTCTTCTCGTCTCACGTAGCTCTCTCTTCTCTTCGGATCTCCTCTATTTTCTAGCCCTCTCTTTGTTCCTTTTGTTCCTTCGTCATCCCTTTTAACTATGTTCAAACTCAAATGAAGTAGCCTCTACTCACTTTTTTTCACATACCAGCTCCATTTACGTATATTCATCCTCTAACAAAGATAGGAGCTTCGGTTCTTCCTTCCTTCTTTCAGTTGGACATTGTTTTCTTCTCATTTTAGCCCCACACTCAAGTGACACTTCCACACTTTTTTTTCTTATTTCGTATGCCCCTTCTGAGGGTATGAGGGAGCTAGGTTTTTCTAATCGGAATAATATTGGACAGTTGGCATTTTAAAACCGAAGAATGTCACCTTATGTTGATGTCCACCTTTTGTCTTATTCTCTAAGCTTTGTCACATTTTTTCCATAAGATATCTTGCATGGGATAGCTAAGTTTTTGATGTAGCAAAATGGACAACTGGTGTGTGTTTGGTTCCTCACTCAAGTGAGACACCATGCGCTCACGTTAGGTGTCCTCATTTACCCATTCTTTGCTTTAGCCCTCCACTCACGTGTAACTTGAATGATTAAATAATTGGAAGCATACTTTTATGCTTTATCTTGCCTTCTCTTGCTCTAATCTTCTTCTCTTTTGTTCCATGAAGACAAATGGATGTAAATCTTTGAGAAGATGGATTCAATGGACATGCTTTCGAGTCACTTTAGTTCCTTCACTTTCAAAATGTACCTAAGATTAAATATGAGGTAAAGTGAGTATCCTAAGCATTTCTAAGGCATTAATCACTAAGTGTAGTATATCAAATGAATCAACATTTAAACACATATCATGGTAAAAGAGTTGTATCATATCTGTCTAATTACTCCCCAACACTTCTAGAGATGATAGTTTCCACTAGATGTGTAACAAAGTTAGAGATTTCATTAATCAAAATTGTCTTAAAGCCATTCCTCAGCATCATCCTAAAGTTGATCAGTACCACATTGTATGGAAACACTACAACAAAGTAGCCTTTTGGCTACATTTTTTGGATATGATTTCAAAATCATAGCTAAAGGGAATTTCCAAAAATTATAGCCAAATGATATAAAACTATTGTGATAAAATGGTTTGCTAGTTATTAAAAAATATTGGCAACGTTTAGTATAGACTATATTTTATATTCATAGCTAATAAGAATTAATGAATTTTTTTAACTGTGTACTTATTTTTGTAGCTGAATGTTTTTAGATACAAAAAAGTTTTCATATCTAAAAATGTTTGATAACGTTTTTTATCTCTAAAATTATTTTCGTAGAGAAATGTTTTTAGCTATGAAATAATTTTCGTAGCTAAAACACATAGATTCTACAACATCAGCTACAAAATTAGATTTTACAGTTAAAAAAATTTGACTACAAATATTTATAGCCAAAAGAAGAAGGGACAAAAGAAAATGAAGCGACCTCATTTTGTCCACTAAAACGACATCATTTTTTACATATTGATAACCTAATTAAGAGTTTTCGTCCTCCATTAAATGTTTTTCATCTTCATCCTCTTCTTCCAGCAATTGCAGTGTGCTTGCCTAGTGTGCTCGTTTAGTGTCTTCATCTAGTGTGTTCATCTGTCATCATCTATCTTCTTCTCTCTTCTCTTTAATGTCGTAGTGTTTTCTCCACTACTTACCAACGTTTGTTTTGCCTATTCACATGAGGTTTCTTCTTCTCCAGGTAATTAGGGTTTTAGTTCATTCTTGGTTAATGTAAGTTTTGGATGAATCAAAATGAATTAAAGGTGAAGGGTTTCATACACCTACCAATGAACGTCATTATATGAATAACATATCACTCAAAAAGTGGGTGAGATGATAGGAACAAATTTCTCAAATTTGATTGAAAAGACTTGAAATTACATTGCTAGATTTACTTCATATTAAAGTAAATCTACCTCTTTATTAACCCATCAAGGCCATATTTTACTTTGGCTCTTCCTATAATTAGTAATACTTAAGCGTGAAAGCTTTCACTATTTTTGTGTCCTGATATTTTGTTTAATTAAATCTTTAAAAAAATCAACTTACTCAAAGGTTCTACATGGATAGACTGGGATTACGAGGCCACTTGTGTCTCTTATAGAGAAATTCTATAAAGGTGATCATCACTTTTGTGGGACCCAAACAATTTATGTATTTCTGTAAGGCAAGCAGTTATTGTTAAGTAGCCATTTGAACTGATAAATGATAACTTTCTACATTTGATTTTTAGACAGACAATTCCCTTTCTTTAGACTTTTTCGAACTAGTTCATATAATAGAATTCCCAAAGTAAATAACTTGATTTGGCATTTCTAGAGTGTCCTTTTGAATTTTTATGACTAAGTTGAGGAAAGGTTCCTTGCATATCCTTTTATAATATATGGATGTACATCACCTTTATTTTGAAGAATCATAGATTTATATAGCAAGCTTATTTGTTTCTCCTTAGCGGACTTGCAAGAAATTGATCCTATTATGCAACCCTTAATCTTGTTTATTTGTGTAAAGTATTATTTATAGTCCATATGCTGAACATGGATTGTTTTAGTACTTGATTATTGTGGATATTGCATTTTCTTGAAGGTTTTGCTTATTCAATTTGCTTTAGCCTCATTTATTAATCGATCATTATTTACATTTCCTTTGTGTTTTTATCTGTATCTCTTTTTTTTTCCCTGGGACATCTTCTCTATGTGTTGTTTCTTTGTTTCTTTGCCACAAATGACATGAAGAAATGATTCATCATTTCCATTTATAGTCTCATAATTGACATTTAGTTATTGAGGGTCTTTATTCGTGATGCCTTATTCTCTTACTCTTTAAGCAATGTAAATAGAAGATGGATCTAGTTCCTCATGTCTAAATCTAGCCATTCAAAACAATTCATATTTTTTTCTTTTTGGTAATAAAACAAATTGTGGATTTTGATTGATTATGAAGTTAAGAAACATTCAAGCTTCCAATTCTGTGTAGAATTGTACCTTAAAATCTTATTTTTGTACATCATATTGAACTGAAGCTTGCTCTATAATGCTGCAGATGATGGTCAGGATATAGATGGCATGCTAAGTGAAGGTGTAGAAGTTACATGCTTTCACCTAGTAGTATTTTAGCTTAATTTTTATGATAAGTGATTTACTTATCATTTTTGCTCACTTATCATTCTAGTTTATTTTTATGGCCTAAATACCAATTGTTCAATCATGGTTCCCCTTAAGTAGGTCTTGCAATGAAAAATATTCATTTTCTTGGCAACAGTAGGTGTTAAATAGTGAGAAGCTTTCACTTTGCTAAGGACCCAAGAGAAGAAACAAAAGAAGCACCAAACCTAGACTTTTGGAACCCTAAGTAATCTTGAATTATGTAGGAATCTTTAAAGACTTGGAAAATTGACTTTTAGGCCTCAGTCTATGTTGCTTTCACTTTTATTATGCATAAAGTTATATCTTACAAACCATTTATTTCCAAGTATAAAGCTAGGCCATTGATAAGGACCACAAAGTTTAAGCCTCCTAGTATTGAAAATGCCAACTGAACTCTGTTGTATCATCAACACCTATAATAACATTGTTATGAGACCCCAAATTTATTGAAAGCATTATGGAGTTTATCTTGGAAATCTTAATGGTTAAAGCTTTTGCTTTGCTGGTAATATTAAAAGTCTCCCTCTTTCTCTTCCCCTTTATCTGTCATATTTCTTCTCGTTTGGTTTCCTCTCCCTTTCTTTATGCTCACCTATCAAGTGTGGTATTTATCGAATTCAGATATGTTTTTGTAGGATCAGAACGGGGAATTGAATATAATTGATAATGTAAACATATACTTTCATCACAGAATTTGTTTGCTACCTTCTATTGTTTTCTGCATATACAATCTATAATTTATGTCGCAAATTAGTTAGTTTTGAGTTGGGTTTTAAGTGTTGTTGCATGATCAAGCAACCATATTCTTTAATCTAAAAAAGGCATCTTTTGGAGGACTCGGTCATAATAAGCACTATAAACAATGAGACAAAGTTCAATGCTGTAGTTGTAAGCAATTATTTGCTTCCACATCCATCAGTTTGGTAAACAATCTGAACTGTAGAATTCATATGTTTGTGTTATTGTTTTGTAGGAGGAAGAGATTGCTCTTTCATAATTACTAATGGGTGAAAGATGAACATAAATTGGACACAAAGTAAATGATTGTTGTTCCTACGAAATTGTAATTCACTAGGAAGCAACACATACGTAGGAGTTATGGTCTAATTTTTTGTAATATGAGCATTTATAATTTGTAAACTGATATCTTTATTTGTTTTGTATATAAGAATTGTTAAAGTTGTGATTAATATCTTATATGGGAAGAATATTCTTTTTGTTGTATAATTTAATGATAATTATATAATTTTTCTTTTTATATACAATGATTGATTTTTTGAATTAATAATATTTTTAAAAGATTTATTTGTATAATAAAATTCACAGTAAAAACATATAAATAACTTATACAAAACATATTATTAAATATTATGGATAAAAATGTAACAAATAACATATGGCAACATTATTAAAAACATAGCAAATAATATTTGGCCACATTATGTAAAACGTAATAAATAACATTTAGCTACGTTATGTAAAATGTAGCTCAAAAATTTTGGCTACGTTTTCCAAAAATGTAGATAAAAATATTTAGCTACGATTATAAAAACATAGCTAATAGTACTTAGCTACCAAAACAAAATGTAGCCAAAAACTATTGGCTATGATTTATAAAAACATTGTCTACAATGTTCAGCTACAAGGATTTGACAATGTTTTGTGTGAAGAAACAAGAAAGTAGCCAAAAACTATAGGGGCATTTTTTAGACATTTAGCTACATTTTTTTCATAGCCAAAAATCAACTTTGTTGTAGTGAAAGGATCTTGGATGCATAAGGCCTCTTTTGTAACTTGGCTTACTGCAAATCTCAGATTGAAAACTAAAGATAGATTGAATGGAGCCATATATCAGATACGTATGCTATGCAACTTACAATGTGAGTCTATTAATCACCTATTCTTTAAATGTTTTTATACTAGTGTCATTTGGAGCAAAATGCTACAAATAATGAGATTGCAATGTCCTCACCAGGAGTGGCTCGACATACTTGTTTGTGCTGATAAACTTTTTACAAACAAAGGGGTGACCATGCAGATTTGAGTTTGGCTATAAATTGTTTACTTTATTTGGAGAGAAAGGAATAAGAGGCTGTTCAATTGAACTAAATTAGATAAATATGAGCTAGCTCACTTTGTTTGTTGCTGGATTATGGAGCTTTTACAAACTCTTGCCTCAGAGAACATGAATGTGACATTGAAAAGAATATGGAGATTCGTTTTAGATTGATATCGTTATAAGTCTGCAGATGGAAATGTATTGGTTACTTGTGTTTTGACTTAGTTGTACAAGTCGCTTTCTATCTAGTTTTTGTCATTCTAAATGAAATTCTTTTGTACATTCTCGTAACTCTTTTAGAGTTAACAAAATTTTCATTTTTTAAGAAATATTAAAATTTTATATTACTAGAATTTTTTTAAACATAATTGAAGTAAATGTATAAAATAATATATAATATTGATAGGTATTGATATTATCAAAATTAAATTTGATATTAAATCTAATGTTATATTCATAACAATGACTTAAAAGTTAATGCCAATTGGAACTTTCTCATTTGAAATTTTTGTCAAACCTTTTTCTTGACAAAAAGCTAATCCAAAAGACCCAGCCTACCAAGACTTCAAAGAAATGTATAAAATTTTTTGAGCTATATAAAATTATTGGGCCAAAGGATGACATTATCCCATTAAAATTGGATCAATAGTTTGTAATCTTACTTATGATATAATTAATTATCAATTATAATAACCTTTTTATAAGTTAATAATATTTAATATTATATAAATTTATTGATTAAAATAAGATTTAATTTAACTGAAATTAATTTAATTTATTAACTCAATTCAGAATAATAAAAAATATAATAAGATTATTGTTTTATTAATATTAATTTATTAAAATTTTATTGTATTTCCTATCAGTTGTATTTTATTTATCAAAGGTAAATGTATTAGATCAAAAAGAGTATGTACACGGTCGATGGGGCATACCCCAACCAGAAGTCACCAAAAGTCTCTATGTTCACAATGCAATCAAAGGGAAGTCAAGAAAGCAAAATGGTCGGGGCATTCCCCAATCATATGTGGTAGCCAACAACATAACCATCAACCTGTGAGTACATGGTCATTGGGGCATACCCCTACCAGAATCTATAAGGCAATTAACCATATCAACTACACAGTCCAAAAATCAAAAAGTGATCAGCTCATTGGGATACAATTAATACAAAATCTTATACATAACAATTTTAATCTTATAAATTACATCAAAGATCGAAGAAGAAGCAGAATCTAATACGACCTCATTTCTTGTCTTCCAGACCGTATAGATGGTGCAGAGAAATGCCAGTCTTGTTGCTTTACTTCTTAACTGAGCTCCAGTGTAATCTTTTCGAATCCCCTTGATGGCACTAGACAATGAGGACATGGTCCAGGTCAATCCGAGCCAACTCCGAATGCCTCGCCAAATTTCACTTGTAAAAGAACATTTAAAGAAAAGGTGGGCAACAGTTTCAACTTCAGCATTGCATAAGCTACATGTTCGGTCCAACTCTAAGAACATCAAGTTGTCTTTGGTAGGTAGTCTATTACGGAAGCTCATCCATGCAATGAATGAAAATTTTTTAGGAATGTATTGTTTCCATATGAAGGACATCCATGGTCCAGGATTATGCTTGGTTCGGATCAACTCATACATTTTCGTCGTGGAAAGTGTACCATTAGTACACAAAGTTTGCATCCCACCTTCCACTCCCCTTTGACCACCCAGATTCTCAAACAATAGATTCCGAATGCGTGCAAGGGTCTTCATAAGTGGAGAGTCTCTATTTTCCAGCTCCCAATCCCAAACCGTAGAACCCTTTAGGTAAATTTCATGAATCTAGCGTACCCAAAGCGAGTCAGCTTTAATATGAATATTCCATAGTATCTTAGATAAAAGAGCTAAATTCCACATTTTGCAATTTTTCAACCCCAAACCCCCCTCCTTTTTGGGGACACAGATGTTATCTCATGCTACCCGAAAGTGTCCCCCCCCATACAAATAACCTGCAAATTGAGGTTATCTGCTCCAGGATGGTGGCAGGTATAGGAAATGCCTGTAGCCAAAAAGAAAGTAAGCCTTGAATAACCAAATTCACCAGTTCAAGTCTACCTGCATAAGTAAGGGACTTTCCCTTCCAATTATTAGTGTAGGCTTCCATAGCTTCGATAAGAACTGAAAATTGGGCCACTGATACTCTTAGAGGAGCCAAAGGTACCCCTAAGTATCTCACAGGAAATTCACCTACTGGAAACTCAACCATGTGCATAATGTCTTCTTTTTCCCTGCCAAATACTCCTGCTAGATACACATTAGATTTGGAAGGATTTACCCTTAGCCTTGCTACTTCATTCAATTCCCTCAAAGCCTCCATTAGTACTTGAATAGAATCATAATCCCCTCTTGAAAAGAGCATAAGATCATTCACAAATGCAAAATGAGTAATACCGAGATTTTGACATTTTAAATGGAAATGGAAATGAGAGTTGGTTCTCTGTACCTTAAACAATCGGGAGAGATACTCCAGGCAGAGGAGGAAAAGGGTTGGTGACATGTGATCTCCCTGCCTCAATCCTCTCTTACCCTGAAACATCCCATGCAAAGTAGCATTGATAGAGATAGAAAAGGAAGGCGTTGTTACACACTCCATCACCCAGCTAACAAATATGGGAGGGAAACCCATCCCCTTCATCATGGCTTCAAGAAATTCCCAGGATATCGTATCATAGGCTTTTGTTATATCTACTTTTATCATGCACCTCAGGGAGATCCGTGTCCTAGTATAACCTCTAACAAGTTCTTGTGCTAGGAAGACATTATCAAGCATACCTCTCCCAGGTATAAATGCGGTTTATATAGGATCAATCAATTTGCCCATAACTAAAGCCATACGCTCAGTCAGTATTTTGGTTATCACCTTATACACCACATTCAAGTAGGCAATCGATCTAAAATTTGTAACTTTCGGTGTAGTCTTTGTCTTTGGAATTAGGGTGATGATGGTGTGGTTAATTTGTCTTAGCAATCTCCCTGAATTAAAGAACTCTTTTACTGCTAATAAGACATCCGAGCCAACAATATGACAGTGTTTTTTGAAGAAGGCTGAAGTACAGCCATCCGGCCCCGGGGCTTTGTCATTTCCAATGTCATGTATGGTCCTTTTAATCTCATCATCTAGAATTGGTGCAAGCAAAAGCTCATAGGACTCCATCTCCAACTTCGGTCCAGTATTAATCACCCTGCAGTCTGGTCGGTGTGTGACAACTATAGTGCCTAGCAGCCCCTGATAATAACTTACTATATGGTCTGCCACTTCCCCCATTGAGGTGGTCATGGATCCATCTTCCTTTAACAGGTGGGAAATATGATTATGCAGGCATCTCTTTCTAGCAATTGCATGGAAGTATTTAGTACTCTTATCGGCTTCCACTAGATGAGTGCACTTAGCCTTTTATTGAAAGAATCTTCTCTCAGCCTCTAGTAAAAACCCAGCAATTTTTCGCTTTGTATTCAACTCTTGTTTCAAAATATGGTCAGCCGGACTCTGCAGTGAGGCTTTATAAGAAGACTGGAAACTGGCTGTAGCTTTTTGCACCTTGTCAGATATATGACCAAATGCTTGCATTTTCAGGACTTTCAATGGCTGCTTTAAGTGCTTCAGTTTCTTACATAGAACAAATTGAGCTGATCCCACCATTACATACACGCAATTATCAGCTAAGATGCTCGGGAATCCAGGGTGGTCAAGCCACATATTAAAGAACTTGAATGGTTTTTGCCCCTGAGAAGTTAAGTTGGTGAAGGTGACCACAATTGGGCAGTGATCCGAATCAGGTAGCATTTTCAAAAAATTTGCTACACATTTATAATCCAACGATCCCCAAGCTGGGTTAATTAAGACCCTATCCAATTTTTCTCAAAGAAGGTTTTTCTACCATGTGAAGAAATACCCTATAAAGGGTGCATCTTCTAGCCCAAGTGACATCCGAAAGTCTACCAAGTCTTTAAGGAGATAAGCAGAAGGAGGTTGGCATCTCATTCTCTCCCTAGCAGCACATACACAATTAAAGTCTCCCATTATCATCCAAGGTAACAAAATATCCGACCCCAACTCCAGCAAGTGTTGCCACAATTCCCTTCGTTTAGGAACACTATAGAGACCATACACAAAAGAAACAATGAGACTTTGCT
>JANQAP020007795.1:0-11633 GCA_026874005.2 Erythroxylum coriaceum | reverse complement strand
TGAGTGCTCTAGCACACCACCCTCACGGGGCACGGACTCGGATATCACCGTCGATGTCGGGTTCGGGTCTTGCGGGAGTGGGGTGTTACAATGAATGTAGCTAGCACTATCTTGGTTGAAAAGTTGAGCTTGCCTACCATCAAACATCCTCACCTATATAAGCTTTAATGGCTAAATGAATGTGGTGATATGAGGGTCAATAAAAAAAAATTTGGTTTCATTCTTGATTCGATTGTATTATGATAAGGTGTTACATAATTGTGGTGCCTATGCATACTAACCTTATTCTCTTAGGGAGACCTTAGAAGTTTGATAGGAGGGCTATAAAAGCTCGGTTTACATATAGGTATTCTTTTTTGTACATACTAAACTCAGTACTTTTGTACTATTGACAAATAAAATGTGTAGTAATATTAGCTCAAGTTAAAAGAATAGAGTGAAAAAGAAGAGAGCTGAAAAATGAGGATGAGAGCTAAAAATTTGGAAAAAAAAGGATAGCAGATTGAGTGAAGAGAAAAAGATTGTGCTGACAAAAAAGCAAAGAAACATATGAGCTTTTATACTAAAGAGAATGAGATAAAAAATGCTATTTATTCTAACCAATTGATATCTTGTATAAAGAGGTTTTTTTTAATACTAACAATCTTAATATCTCTTTACTTAGTATTTTATTTCCTTACTATATGATTTCTAAGATATTTTCCTTGATGATGTTCGCAGTGATTTATCACTAATAAAAGGGAACCAAACTAATTTCATACTCAACGCTACTATTCCTAATTAATGAAATTATAGAAGTAACTCAGAGGAGACTTAGAAGCTTTAAAGGAAAGTTGAGTAACTTTTATCAAAAGGATATATTAGAAAGAGCATGAGTATATTTTATTATATCCTTACTAATTCCTAAGAAGGATAGTTTAAAGAGAATGTGTGCCAATTTTTAATTTATCAATAAATAAATGTAGAGTATTGACATTCTATTACTATATTAGATGATATTATAGATGAATTTCATAGTTTATATATGTTTTCAAAAATCAATCTAAAAAATGAATATAAAAAAATTAGGATGAAAGATATGATTAGTGAAAAATAACATTTAAAATGAAATATGGTTTAAATGAGTGGTGAGTGATACCTTTTAAATTAACCATTGCAACTAATATGTTTATAATGTTAATGAATAATGTTTTGCATCTTTTATTGGAAAATTTATGGTTATTTATTTTAGTGATATTCTGATCTATATTAAGACTATAGATGAGCATATCATGTATGTAAAAATTACTTTGACTATTTTTAGACAATAATATTATATGTTAATTTAAAGAAGTCTACCTTTTAATAGATAAAGTAGTTTTCTTTAGAATTATTGTGGGTCCTAAAGGTATAGAGGTAGATGAGGAGAAGGTTAAAGCCATATGAGAGTGGCTTACACCTAAATTTAGAACTAATATGAGAAATTTTCATAGTTTAGATAGATTTTATAAGAGGTTTGTGAAAGATTTTGGTACACTAATTGCATCACTCATTGAAGTAGTTAAAAAATCTGTTTGTTTTAAGATAAATGATGGACAAGAGCATGCTTTTAATTTGATTAAATAAAGGTTATTTCATGCTTCTTATTAGTTTTGTCTAGTTTTTCTAGAACATTTAAGATTGAGCTTGACGCATTAGTAATAGGTATTAATGTTGTTTTGATGTATAAAAATTAACCAATTGCCTACTTTAGAGAGAAAAATGGATTTGGTCTTAATTATCCACTTATTAGGGGTTTTGAAGACTTGACAAAACTATATGTGGTCTAAAATCCAATTAACATTATTTTATGGTCTAAAGAGTTGTTATTCACTCTAGCTATGAGTCTTTGAAGCATCTGAAAGAGTAAGGAAATCTGAATAAAAAACATTCAAAGTGAATAGAGTTCATTAAGATGTTTCCTTATATGATTAAATATAAATAAGGTAAGGAAAATGTTATAGTTGATGTATTGTCCTGAAAGTTTGTGATATATTTTATATCGAATGCAAAATTATTAGCCTTTGAGTCTGTTGAGGAATTATGTGACAATGATGATGATTTTGCATCTATCTTTAGGGCTTATGAGAAAACCACTTTGGGAAATTTCTTCAAGCATAATAGGTATTTGTTTAAGAAAAATAAATTGATTGTACCAAGAGTTACTTGAGAGAGATTAGTTTATGAGGCTTGTAAGGGAGAATTGGTAGGTCATTTTAGCAATAGAAAAACTTTAGATATTTTACTTGTATATTTCTTTTATCCTCATATGCATCGTGATGTTGAAAAAATTATGTTAATTGCATTACATGTATATAAGCTAAATATAAGGTTATGCCACATGTTTTATATGCTTCTTTTTCATGCCTAGTGAACCTTATATATATATTCCCATAGATTTGATGCCTAGATCAAAAGAAGTGAAGAATTTATTTATATTATTGATAGGTTTTCTAAGATGAAATTTTATTTCATATGGTAAAACTAATGATGTAGCTAATATAGTTTATTTGTTCTTTAGGAAAATAATATGACTTTATGGTGTTCTTAAAAGTATTGTATCTAGTAGAAATGTTAAGTTCCTTGCTATTTTTGGAAAGTTATATGAAGATTGTTAGGAAATAAATTATTATCTTCAAATACTTGTCACTCCTAGATGGATGGTCAAATTAAGATAGTAAATAAATAAGACTTTGGACTACTTTATTACATGTTGCCATTTAAAAGAATTTAAAAAATAGGTGGATTGTTTATCATTCATTGAATTTGCATAAAATAGATTTATTTATAGTACCACTAGTTATTCAAGTTTTAGGTTATTTTATGACTTTAATTCATTAATTCAATTATATTTGGTTCCTCTAACTATTTATAAAGAAGTATTCTAGATGGCAAAAAGAAAGTTGAAATGTCAAAGTACCTACATAACTAAGTTCGATAACATATTGAAAGGAAAAAAATGAAGAATATATATTGATAGGTGTGATTTGCATCATGTTTTATGGTTTAATTTGTTATGTATTAAGTGTTAATTTGAGTGTTTAGTGTGTGTTTAGGTTAGAATTGTGTTAGTTTATGTGTTTAAGTGTTTTTATGGGTTAGTATAAGTCTTTAAGCTTAAATGTTATGTTTTTGAGGTACCTTGATGTGTTTATTAGTGTTTCAGGGCCAACAAAGAAGAACAGAGAAGTTTCAGAGACTTTTGGGCCAAAACCACAGCCCACAATCATAGCACAATAAGCCACGATCATGGCCTGCGTCAGGCAGACGCAAAAATTAATGAAAACGTCAAGTTTCGAGGAACTTTTTGGATCATTTCGACCCCAAAAGAACCTTATGGCTACCAAGGTATTTAAAGAATATGAAGAATAGAGAGGAGGAGCTTTTGCATCAGCCACATCTCGAAAATCCTAGAGAACTTTATCGAGAGATTGAGGAAGGAAATGAAGGAAGAGAGACACAGAGAAGAAGCCTATGGGAAGTACTTCTCAGAATAGGAGATTTCCTGCCATTGCTGCCTCCATCAATCTATTCCACTCATATTTTTCGATTTTATTTCAATTTTATTGATGTACAGAATTGGTATAATCGTTGAGAATATGATTTGTCGAATGTTGATATTTATCTAAACTCACCTTTGGGAATTTTGTCTTGGATATTAATGAAAGTTAATTTATTGTATTTGTATTGAGTTATTTGTGATTCAATTTCTGCATTTAATAATTCGGTAGCAAACTGAGAGTAAATTGGGCTAACAAGAGTTAGGTAATTTAATAGATTAAGAATTGAATTAAACTGGTAAAATTGTGTAACGAGAGATTATGCATAGGTTTTCGGTAGGTTAGTGGACAAATTCAGATCTAATTTAGGTTTTGGGTAAATTGTGAATCGAGAAGTTGCAATTCCATAATCTAATTAGGGTTAAAGATTATAACTCGAGAGAGAGTAATCCACCCTAGGACCATCTAGACTCGGTAATTTAATAATTAGGGTTTATAAATTAAGGTTAAAGATTATAACTTGAGAGAGAGTAATCCACCCTAGGACCATCTAGACTCGGTAATTTAATAATTTCATAATCAATTAGGTTTTCATTAAGGTCAGATTAAAATCCCCTTTCTCTCAATTGGTAGTTCCTAGGTTGATTCTTAATTTAGTTGTGCAATTGCTATCTTTTTTATAATTTCAAATTTAATTCTTGAAATTGATTGCTTGATTGAATAATTTTCTACCATAGTTGTTTATTTTGAATTATTGTGAATTTGAGCTAAGCCTTAGATTATTCCCCATTATTAGGATCGACACCTTAGACACTATGTGAACGACCCGTACACTTACGGTAATATCGAGGTTAAAAATATTAAAACTTTATCATATAAGAACCTGCAATCAAGTTCATTGCCAGAGAGGTGATTAGTTTAGTTCTTTAGTCTAAGGTCTTTCCATTATCTTTTGTTTTTTAAAGAAAAAAAATTTGGGGCATAAAGTAGAGACACATCAAGACATCTCAGAGTGAGAATGAGATAAATGAAGAGTTGAATGCTAAGAAGAGTTAAAAAGAATCATCATGGAGGATGTATATTATAGGGAGCAAGGGACATTTGCGAAATTCAATGAGCCCCAATTTGGTTGAGAAAATCATCATCCTTATATGAACTTGTACACTTCGAGGTGGCAGAACCACCCCGATTTCTATTGGTTCAATAATACAAGTACTCATATGGAACAACAAGACCTATTTGAATTTCAACAAGATGAATCTAGTTCATGGGATTCCAGGGTGAACAAAATTATGAATAAGCTCACAGATATGGAAGAGAATCAGAAGAGATTGGAAGAGAAGTTTGAGCAAGTAGCAAAAGATCATGCCTCTTCTATTCACAATTTAGAAGTTCGAATAGGCTAGCTCTCTAGGAAATTTTGTAAGCAAAGTGTGGAAAACTGTCTGTGCAGCATGAAAATAAATGCAATAGAACCATATCAGGCTATCACACTTAGGAATAGGGTAGAGCTAGAAGAACCAGCGAGAAATCAGGCTAAACCCGACCTTATATAAGACCAAGAAATTAAGAAAGAGGATAAAGAAAAGAATGTCAACCCTTTTATTCACCAGTTCTTGATATTCCATATTTGAACATTGAAAAATCTTGGGTAGATGTCCATGATTGGAACCTTATCTTTCAAATTAATGATGACCAAGTGACATTCAATATAAATGATGTATTTAAGAATCCAAAGGATAGTAGCTCATTCAAGATAATTGATGTGTTTGAATCTTATGATGAATAAGAGGACAAAGAATAGATGACAATAGAGATCGAGTTTGAAGAAGCTATGATAGCCTCTATTCCTGAAGTGGAAGAAGTAGAGGAGACGAAGGCGATTAAGGAAGAAAGAGAGCAACTCACCTTCGTGCAGGACAAACTGTTGGATTCAATGGAAGAGTCAGGGAGTTTTGTTATTCCCTATTTTGTTGACAGTTCACTTGAAAGAAGAACATTATTGAGCCTAATTGGTTTTCATAATGTTATCAACATCTTCCTTCTGATTATGTTGCAATTTGTAGCTACAGGCTACAAAACTGATATTGAACGAAAAGGTTGGAAGCAAGCCACTCATAATTAATCCCGGCTGAGTTTCCAAGGATAGAGCGTCGAGCTACCGATGTTAAAAGAAGCGTTGCATGGGAGGTAACTCATGGAAAATTATTTTCTTTGATTATTTGTGTTAGAATGTTTGAAATCCGTAGTTAGGATTATTTTGTTTTTGAATAAAATCAAGAAGGAATAAGATTTTGAAATAAAATGTTTGATTGATCAAGCAAGTAAAAGAGAGGTGAAGAGGGCACAAAAAAATTAAGAAGTGAATTCGAAAAGAATGTGAAAAGAGCGAAAGAAGAAAAATAAAGAAGTGGTGAAAAACTGCATGCCACCACGGTCATGGCCTACGACTAGCCAAAAAGAGGAGGACGCGTTTTTAAAAAACATTTTTTAACCGTTTTACCCTTTAACCACCTATATATTCATTTCTAACTTCACTTTTTGATTCACTTTCACTTTTACTTTATCTCTCTACAATTCAAACCTACAAAAGCTCTCATATCTCTCTACAAATTTTTGAACCTCTAAATTTCTTCCAAATTCTACCTAATTCCTAAGGAATATACCGCGCATTAAGCAATCAGCCTGACGGGAGCAATCAGGACAAAATCAAGTTGCGAGACGTGAGAGAAGAAACAGAACAACAAACTTCGGAGCATCCTTCCCGATCTACACAGAGGAGGAAGGTACTCGTTTTTGATCTCTAACTGCTAGATAGATAATAGTTCCTAAATATTTTGATTTTGAAACACTCGATAGATTAGAATTACGTGATAGGGTAGAAAACCTAGCTGAGAGAATCCAGTGAGCCCAATTTTCAATTTCCTATTTATCAGGAGCTCACTTTGCAATTTTTCACTTCACTGTCCTATGACCCTAGGAATCCCAAGGAATTGTGGTTTAGGTTGAGAGGAAGAGCCTATGAATTGAACATAGAAATCATGTGTGATATGTGTGGATTCCTCGAATCTTCCATCATCGATCAACATATGATTTTTATCCCTCTCGATATTGGAATGAACTCACTGGAATAGAGCAATTTTATGCCAAGAATGCTCACAATAACATAATAAGGTCCCGCAAACACTTGTTGCTGAACAAATTCATGAGTCAGCTGGTTTTTGACAAATCAGAAACCAACAAGTGTTCCACAAAGGAACTATTTATGTTATGATGCATGGACCACAACATTCCAATATGCACATCCACACATGTGTTAAATGTTATTATTGCGACTCCGCAAAAGAGGAGCAATAATTTAGGTATGGGGTACCTAGTTTCTACTATTGTTTAATATTATGGTGTGGACCGAAGTGGGTTAACTGTCCACCTCCCTGACTTCCTGAACCATCACCATTTATGGTGAGCTGAAATCCTTCATTCTTACAATATGGAACTTAGGGATATTAGCGAAAAGACACATGTCAGAATTAGGGCCAGTTAGGCGAGCTCCAATTCAACCCTGCCGTAGCAAGCAGAAGAGGACTCAACTAGTGAAGCGTCCGAGGAAGAGGAAAAGGAAGAACAAGGCTGAAAGAAAGTTCTGGATGCAATCTCTGAGACCAACAAAACGCTTGTGGAGAACACTAGAATGATGAAGAAGATGGCCCAAACATAACGACGCCAGAGCTGGGATATTCGTCGAATCCATCGGTATTTTGAGGCTCAAGGCATTCAATTGCCGCCTCCGACACCATCACCACCTCCATTTCCATGAGATTTTTGTCTAACCCATTTTTCTTTTTCAAATTAGTCCTCATTTTATCTTTTTTCTATTTTTATTTATTTTTTGTTTACCTTAATTTTATATTTCTTTCTTTTCTTTTATGTGCTTGATTGTTCCCTTCTCACATTGAGGATAATGTATTGTTCAAGTGTGGGGAGGGTCGGGTTATGTGTTTTACTTTGTATGTAATTTTGCATATGGTATGATAGTGTTAGGTTGCATATTGTGAATTGTTTGAATGTGTCAATGGCTTAGACGGACTGAAATTGATTTAATTTTGAACATAGTTTATTAGGTTGTGAATAATCATTAGCTCACAAAATTAGTGAATTGGGGTCTTTAAATAAATATACAGCTTAATTAGGATTTAATGTAAGTTTGGTATCCTATAGATTGTCACATTCATTCATAATTTGAGGCCTTTCATCTTAAGTAGCTTTACTAGTATTTTTCATGAAAACGAGTAGCTAAAACAACAAGGTAGGCAATAATAATTAAAAAATGCTAAATAAATAACTATTCCGCTGGCCTTCAGGTTATGATTAGGGCTAGTAGCCAATTGAAAATGTGATATATTTGAGTAACCAGATCGACACGCATCACAAATATGTGCCTTCGTGTTAAAAAGCTATAATGACGTTTCAACCAAGCTGTTTAATAAAAATGACTTAGTTAAGTAACCAAATTGACATTCATCACCAATGTTTGCCTCCGAATAAAAGACTAAGTCCTTGTTTAAATAAATAAATGAATAAATAAATTGTTCTTAATAAAAACGTACAGGACTTATAATAAGCTTGACTTTTCATAAAAATATACTTAGGAACAGTTACAGAGTCTGAAGGACCAAAGAATTATTAATGTGTGTGTGCAATTGAAAAGGGTAAATAAATTAACACTTGGATCTCGATTAATTTGAATATGTAGTTTAAAGCCCCTAAACACAGATTTTGCATGTTAATGATTTGAATTAACTTGAATGATTGTGTTTAAGATTAAATTTATTTTGTGAAGTTAAAGCCATTGTCTCATCACTGCATTATGTGTTGTGTGTTTGTTATGTGTTTGTTGTTTTGTTTATTTAAGGACAAGCAAATGTTTAAGTGTGGGGATGATAGGTGTGATTTGCATCATGTTTTAGGGTTTAATTTGTTATGTATTAAGTGTTAATTTGAGTGTTTAGTGTTAGTTTAGGTTAAAATTGTGTTAGTTTATGTGTTTAAGTGTTTTTATGGGTTAGTATAAGTCTTTGAGCTTAAATGTTATGTTTTTGAGGTACCTTGATGTGTTTGTTAGTACTTCAGGGCTAACAAAGAAGAACGAAGAAGTTTTGAAGACTTTTAGGCTGAAACCACGGATAGAAACATGTAAGCCACTATGCCTCAGGCAAGGTTTGATCCTGGCCATGAGCGTGGCCCAAGATGCTGGCCACAATCATGGCCTGCATCGGGCAGACGTGAAAACATGTGAAAATGTCAAGTTTTGAGGAACTTTTCAGATTGTTTCGATCCTGAAAGAACCTAGGGCTGCCAAGGTATTTAAAGAACATGAAGAATATAGAGGAGGAGCTTTTGCATCAGCCACATACATCTCGAAAACCCTAGAGAACTTTATCGAGAGATTGAGGAAGGAAACGAAGGAAGAGAGACACGGAGAAGAAGCCTACGCGAAGTACTTCCCAGAACAGGAGGTTTCCCACTGTTGTTGCCTCCATCAATCCATTCCACTCGTATTTTTTGATTTTATTTCAATTTTATTGATATGCATAATTGGGTTAGTTGTTGAGAATAGGATTTGTCGATTGTTGATATTTGTCTAAACTCACCTTCAGGAATTTTGTCTTGGATATTAATGAAAGTTAATTTATTATGTTTTTATTGAGTTATCTGTGAATCAATTTCTGCACTTAATAATTCGGTAACAAACTGAGAGGGTGAACCGAGTGAAAATCATTAAATTGGACTTACGAGAGTTAGGTAATTTAATAGATTAAGAATTAAACCAGTAAAATTATGTAACGAGAGATCGTGCATAGGTTTTCTGTAGGTTATTAGACAAATTCAGATCTAATTTAGGTTTTAGGTAAATTGCAAATCGAGAGGTTGCAATTCTGTAATCTAATGGGTTTATAAATTGGGGTTAAAGAATGTAACTCGAGAGAGAGTAATCCACCGTAGAACCATTTAGACCCGATAATTCAATAATTTTATAATCAATTAGGTTTTCATTAAGGTCGGATTAAAATCTCCTTTCTCTCAATTGGTAGTTCCTAGATTGATTCTTAATTTAGTTGTGCAATTGCTATCTTATTTATAATTTCAAATTTAATTCTTGAAATTGATTGCTTGATTGAATAATTTTCTACCTTAGTTGTTTATTTTGAATTATTGTGAATTTGAGTTAACCCCTAGATTTTAGGACTAAATTATTCCTCCTCGTGGGATCGATACCTTAAATACTATACGAATGACCTGTACGCTTGCAGTAATATCGAGGTTAAAAATATTAAAACTTTATCATATAAGAACCTGCGATCATATATCTAGGGCTAATAAAGGAAAATAATTACCTTTAAGCTAGGTGATTAGGTGTAATAGATGGTTTCTAAAATATACTAAGGGTTTGACCTAGACCATTGCACATGAGTAATAGCATTGGGAATTTATGAAATGCATTTAATTCACATACATATCATTAGCATACACATATGAATTATGATTTTAGTACACATTGCGAAAATAATATATGCACTTAATTGACATATTCTGGGGTATGAAAGATTTAAAATGAATATGATATGAATTGTGAATTGTTATGTCTTGAATTTTGGTTTGATTGGATTCCAGTTAGTAATTTGGAATTAAATGTTATAAATTGGGAGATTGATGAATTAATATGTACATTTGGACTAGGAAAAACGCTAAGTGGCTAGACAAATTGACACATGAAAACTTAGGATGACTAAACCCATAAATTGAGTGACATTTGGCATAGATAAATGAGTGGAAAATGGAATAGTAATTAATTGAACAATGGATCAATTATTGAGTGACATATGGACTAAATACTAGGTGACATATGGCAACTTAAGGAGTGGATACATGGCTTACATGCCAAGTGACAAATGTTATTGTCAAAGAGAGACACCTAGCACCTTATGAAGCAAGTTTCTGCATAGATGGTTTGTTGTCTTCATTTTTTGTATCTCCACCAAAACTTGCATTAATCTCATCTCTCTGAATTTTGGTTTAGTCTTTGCTAAATTGCTACATCAAAGTTAGACTTTTATCCTTCACAAGATAGCCCAAAAAAAACCAGCTAATTGTTGTTCTTTGTCTTTACCAAAAACTAACCTGTTTTCATCTTGAAATTGTGATGATCTTGCTTACATGGAGAACTAGATTAACTCGATGTTTTAAGGTGGAATTTGAGCTTAACAAGTAGAAATCTTATCTTTATGGCATAGTTTAATATAATGATAATGATGATTGAATTAGAATGAAATGTATATGACGTTGATGATGAAGTATGATGGAATATGTTGAGTGAACTTAGATGTTTTTGTGCTCGTTCTTGATGAATTAAAACCATGGGTTATAGGTTGTTCTATGGATGAATTAGATTGGGATTTGAAGTATAATGAAATTTATGCTAAAGAAAAATGCTAATGGAGTGTTCTTGAAATGAGAAAGAACTAGGACTATATGCATGATTATGAATGATAGTTTCTGTTTTGATTTTTGATGTATGTAAGAAAATTGTAACACCCCCACTGCTATAAGGTACATACCGGAACACCCTTATGGCATTCTAGTATATACCCTATAACAACGGCGTGTTACCTATCACACTTTCACTTTATAACATGGCAATTTATCCCACTTAATCATGGCATCAACTATTATACAAGAAAGTCACCAAATTTTAGAAACAATTTTCTTCTTTTCATTTCATAAATACCGAATGTACATACATTGTAGCTTTCCAAGATCTATACTTGTACATCATCAAAATCTAATGCAAAATGTACTGCATGAAAGAGGAAATACAAAAGATCTAAGTAAATCCTTCAGTCCAGCTGATCGACCTTTAAGCCATATCTTCTTCACAAAAGTACAAGAATTAAGCTTCTTGTATGGTCTCTCAGTAGTTAGAATCCTCTCTCGGTCCTGAAATGTCAACGTACGAATTTTGGGTGAGTTTTACGAACTTAGATGAGGTAACCATCATCGATGGTTCACTCAATTCATGCAACATATCATTTCACGTAACAGATAATTCACATCATT
>JANQAP020007696.1:0-11640 GCA_026874005.2 Erythroxylum coriaceum | reverse complement strand
GTTCGAGGGATGCATCAAGATAAAGATCAAGCTTCGGAATAAGGTACGAATTAAATTTCACTTTATTATGATTCGTGTTAATCATTTTATAGAATTAAATAGATCTTGGTTTTTGGGAAATCAAAAATCACGAAAACGTTTCGTGATAATTCCGCTGCTGTCGGGATTGGATCCTTACCCGATTTCCCAACATTCTGGTGGTGAAAAATTCCCAGGCGCCCAACGGCTGAAGATAATGCATTTGCCAAAAAAAAAAAAAAAAGAGCCCATAATACGGTTGGCAATGAAAAGAAAGAAAAAAAAATTCTTTAGCTTTTCTCCTTATTGGTTGGTACGAAACTTGTACGATCTTGTAACTACATACATTGGCATTGGGCTATAGTGTAAATTGTACTGGTCAGAGCAAATTTATAATTGTATTGGTTCAAGTAAAAAAGGGCCTTATGGCTTCTTGCCATCGATATTTGTTTTTCCTCCTCCATCTGTTCAAATAATTGACTTACAATTTTGTGAATTTTCCTGGGGAAAGGTGGATTTTAGTTATTAAATAGAGGAATGGTACACACCACAATCTATTGCAATTTGCTACTAAGGAAATTATAAGCAATAATAATGACAATTCCACGGTTTATTTACTTCAGACACGTTCATTCTAAACAAATCACAAAATCACCTCGACAAAGATGTAATCCAAAAGCCCAGGGCATTCCCTAGTCTTTAACCAGTTTTTTTAAACGACCTCTATCTATGGTCACCTCCGCTTTGCTTTAGCTGCCATTTTCTCTTTTTCTCGCTCTCTTTGGCCCTTATCCGCCATGCCCAGATAATGCTAGGAACCCAATTACACCTTGGTTTTGCTTACTGGACTTTAAGATACAACCTTTAGCTCAAGTATGACTCGAAATTCTAAGGACTTTTGTTCGTTTGGCTCGTTTTCTGTACGACCGAGTTTATGATGTCGCTGTGGTCGTCAGAAATCCAACATCATTTGTCGCAAATATTCTCGTCGAAGCTCCTCCGGTGGTCGTCTGATCAATACAGACGATGACCATGGTCAAGACTATATCTAAGCTTCTCTCCTCATTTCAGGTTTCTCTCTTGTCAAATCTCTTATGTAAAACAAATAACAATCATTTCTAATGCTTTTCTTTACAAGGGTCATGGCCCATTATATTGGGCATAATTTAAACATGAAAATAATTCGACTTCGTGGCCATTCAATATCCAATCTGTTGCAGTGTGAAAAGTTTATTCTTGGAATTACCCACTTTGATTAATTGAACAAATGTGTCTACGGGAAATCTTAAATCCATTTAATAACTTTGATGTAAAACATGGAAAGGATATATTTTCCTAATACTGTGATCGGCTTTGGATAATGAGGTTAATACCAATGTAATGTATCGTAAGACTCAAAATAATTCGTTTGTTACTGAACCTTTTTCTTGTTTCAATTACATTAGAAACTGTAGCCCATTATTTGATGCGAAGGCAAGGTTTTGCAGAAGAGATACATCTGGTAGATTGTTTCCACTCTTGTTGATATGCACAACTTATTTCTTGCACTGTTTTTCATTTTATTAATCCTTTTCATTTTCTGGTTTACCATAATTTGGTAGAATTTTATTACTGGGCAAGCCCACAATGGACAACTTCAAATTTCCGTGCAGGGGAATTTGATATTGAGAAACTGATAGATGTGGATAGGGGAGATGGTGATGGGGTAACACTGTTTATCATTGCTAGTCCATCTGCTGATTCTGTAATTTATCAGTACTAGTTTAACATGCCTGTGATATTGGTGTACGATTGCCGGATCAGCACCTGCTGGTGAAAAATATAGTTGAAACACTTGGATAAGAGATATGGAGCTACATTTTTTTTTTCCTTCATATAATATTTGCAATTTTGTTATTTTGTTTTTGATGCACACCTGTGCTGTCACTAGGGGAAAATTCCTAAAAATCAAATAGATCAAAGGTGTTCAGCATCTGGAAACTTTCTAATGTTGCAATGCAGGTTATCAAACTTAAATTGAACTAAATTAAGATGTGTAGGAGTACTCAACTTTGCTAAGTTATTCCTCATTTCATTTCAGGTAAAAGTAGTAAGAATCACTCTAAAAGAGTAGCCAACACGTTGCAAGATTGTATTTAGCAGGGTGAGTGGAAAGTTACGATCCATATTCACCTGCAAAACCTGCAACTTTTCTGAACTTCTTATTTAATGTAATCAAATCTCATTTACAGCTAGGAGACAATGATATCCTTAGCGTGGATGCAAGACCATCCGATGCTATAAATGTGGCAAACATATGCAAGTTACTTACCCCCATCCTTGGTCACACTTGCAATACATGCTATTAAATTTTACCTTTTCTCTTTTACTAATTGTTTAAACATTATGTTTATGATTTCTGATTTACCTTGCATATTATGGAAGGATTTTGTTCGGAAGTTACAATTAACTTGCCTATAGCGTATTTGAATTATATTCTCATATGCTATCAGAATTGGAGATAATTATCATGTTACCCTCTCACGAACTCATAATAGGTAGGGAGAAAAAGAAGCATTTACTTATTACGGAGATGGTTTAATTTGTTTTATTTTTATTTCCTGCTTCTAGTCTTAGAAAAAAGACGCATTAATTGGGATACAAAGATTTGAAATAGAAGGTGAAGTTTGATCAAATATGTTATCAATCATTAAAAATAAGTACCATATACACTTTACAATTAGAATATTATCTCTAATCATACTTTGGCTCAATACAAATTATACTAGTACTCTATGTGCTCAATACTAGGTCTAGGTGCAAAAAAATACAATCATTGGTTATAGATAAGTAACATATGCACCTTTGAATGAGAATGTAGTAGCTAAATAAAAGGAATATTATACTTCAATGTAAACTATAGCAACACTCAATACATTCAATATCACAACTATAAGCAAAATTTACCAGGAAACATTTAAGATAAGTATCAACTTTAGTGAAAATTGAAAATATCATCTATAAGTACAAACCATACCTTGACTTAGTACCAATGTTACCAATACTTTATTTATTTAATACCACACATACAAAAAATACCATCAATCAATACAAATAAGCAAGGCGTACTCTTTTAAATGAGAAAATATTGATTGAATGTAAATAATAATTCTATGATTCAATATAAACTATACCAGTGTTTATTACATTTAATACTATCACTTAAAGCAAAAGTTTCCAGGATGCATTTAAATAAGTTAAAACTTTGATAAAAAATGGGAATATCATATTTGAGCATAAATCATATCTCGCCTCAATATAAAATCTACTAGTAATTTGTCTACTCAACACTAGTTCTAGGTATTAAAAATATCATCATGGATTACAAATAAGTAATTCCTACATTTTTAAATGGGAATAGTGACTGAGTCAAAATAATATCATGCCTTAATACAAATTGCAACAATACTTTGTACATTCAATACCAAATCTAGAAACAATAGTTACCATGACATATTTTAAAAAGTCATAACTGTGATGCAAAATGGGAATATCATGATTGAGTCATAATAATTCAAGCATTAATGTGTCAGACGTGGATTGATAAATGCCCATGCAACAAACTATGTTGTATAAATGATTTGTTTAACATAGTTTAGCGCTATCAACAGTGTTCTTATTTAAAAACTTGAAGAGAAAATGTAAAGTACACAATGGTACATGATTGTGAATGAAATTGTATCCATTAAAGGTTTTGTTCATCGTAGCTTAACTATATAGCTTTGTGGTCAATCATGTTGTAATTTAAATTTTGGTAGATACTCATCTATGGATATGTTAAGCGGTTTTACAATAATGTATGAGAGCTGTCATAATGCATGTGCCTTTTTTACTTGGAAGAGAGAAGGGAGTTGATGATAATTACCTTTAAACCATGTTTATAAATGACAGTGTAGGACTAAAGAGTTACCTATAGGTGTAAGATTTATTGAACCCCACCAAAAAGACATAACATATATTTTCAACTCTGTATTTTCATTTCTGATTAAGTGATAATCCTAATAAATGAAATATAAATTTATATAAAAATGTATCCCACTCATTATAAAGTACAAGAGTAAGGAATCATTCTTTGTGTTATTCTCTCAAACCTTTTCCACCTAATTTTCATACAAAAACGCAAAAGGTAAATAGACAAATATTGAAATAATAGGAGTGAAATTTTGGTTGTGTAAAAACTTGTTGAAATATTTTTGAGTTCATAAGACATATATAATTACCTAAGAGTGCCTAAATGTTAACTTTTATTTTATTTTATATATATGTGATTCTGAATACTATAAAGTGGTAAATATTGAAACTACCGGTGAAAGTGATTAGTTAAGGCACATAATGTTCTGAATAATTGAACGTGTATATATCCCTGATGATTAAAACGTGTTATTAAAGCAAGAAATCCTTATATGAGTTATTATTTGGAGGAGGTATAATCGTGATTGATCTTGAAATTCCTAACATTGCCCAATTGATATTAATTTTAGCAGTTACGATACCAATTTTGGCCAAATGAATCCTAAATAATAAAGCTCATTGAATGTTCTTTGTATATGATATATGCATCATTATTATATTGTATTGCTTTTTGATGAAATAAATCAAAGAAAACAAATTTGACATTTTTCTTACGATATAAATTGTTTTTTTTATTTATTTTGAGTAGACTAAAAATTTTAAGTATAATCCAACATAAATAATGATACAAAATGCTTATATCTTTCTAAGTGATTAACAATAAATTAAAATTAATGATACAAAATGCTTATATCTTTCTAAGTGATTAACAATAAATTAAAATTGTTAGGTTGACTTCAACCTATATCTATAGAGATGAATATGATATTTGACATTTTCATTAATGTTGGATATATATGTTTGCGAATGTCAACCCATATTTTCATAAATGTGTGGATTTAGTTGTTTAATTTTGCAAGTAATGTTGTAGACATCCCCAAATTAGATAATGGTACATAAAGTTCAACCTTGTAACAAATGATGATACATTTCTTTGATTATATTCAACTATGCAACAACTAAAATTAATAATATATATATAAGTTTGTATGTATGCATTCATAAAATAATATTTTTTTAAAAATATTTATATTTTCTAAACTAATATGTAACACTATTTAAAGGGAATCTATTGACTAAATAGAAAGAGCACCATATCTCAATGCAAATCATACCAGCATTCATGAATGGCTAATAAAAAACATACAGGACCTTACACGGTCTTGTACCTAACAATATAGATTATAGGTATTATGTATGAAATTGTGTGTATGTATCCTAAAACTATTATGACGATGATAATATTGGTTTTATTCCATAAAACACCTAATGATTAAGTTTGTTTACTTGACGGCATATATTTGTGAATTCTAAGATATTATTTCATACATATACGGACTCATTTATTTGATTTTATAATTCAAACCATCATGAAGTTGAAGCATCCCAAATTAGATGATGGTACATATAGGTTAATATTTGAAGTAAGTGCAGGTTATCGATTACAAAGATTGATGATATTAGGGTACGTGCATTCAGAATTTCCAATGTCATATAAGGCAAATTAGATAAAAAATTGAATGTATATCTACTTTCAAGTTCGTTTTATAAGATCTAAAATATCATGGTTGTGAATTAGTTTATGATTATGCATTGACGAATATAATAACATAAATTCCAAAGATATGACTAAATACCCGACCTTACATAATAGTACTTAATTACTTTATGAATATAAGTTCTAGAGGGTTTACTACCTGATTGCATTATTTGTTACACACTCGAGTATTGGCCATTAATGGATCCTCTAATTATTGAACAAAATCACTGATAAGTTAGGCGTGTACCAATGATTGACGACTAAAGGAAACCTCTCATGGGCACCTTTTTCATTCAATTTTCATGCTTAAACTTACATAATTTATCCAAATGAAATGTACGTATCACTTATGTCCTACTATAATTATGAATGTTTATTGAATTAGGTCATATGCATTCAAAAATTCCCATAACGTCTAAGGCAAATTAGACAAAGGATTGAAGATATTTTAGCTTCCAATTCAATCTTATAAGATCTAAAATATCATTGGTGTGACATAGTTGTAACAATGCATTGATGAATATAATGACAAATATGTTAAAAACACGGCCAGTCATATGACCTTAAATATGAGAAGTTTCTTTATGAATATAAGGTCTAGAGGATTTTCAATAAGGGCCTACAGTTTGCTACACGCCTATGTGCATATCTACTGTCCATTCATAGATCCTATAATGGTTAACCTACAATCAATGAAAAGTTGGCAATGTACCAATTATTAATGACCGATGTTCCCTCTTATAGACACACTTTGCATTTGAGTTGCATGCTTTGAATTACATAATTTATTCATTAAATTAACTAACCTATTTATCTCACACTCATTTAGGAAATGAAAAACTTGTTGGAAGTTAGAAATATTGCACCTATGATAGGCGTGTGTATTGAATTATTAAAGTATTTGATAGGTGTCGATTTATTATGTTTTGCTATATGTTTAACTGTGTTTTTAAGTATTTTCTTAGATAATTATCATGCATATAGGCTTAGAATTGTGTTCTTGTTATGTTTGTATGCATTCTACGTGTTTGATTAGTTTAAACCAAGAATTTGATCTTAATTTTTTATTTCAAGAGGTGTTTGATGTGTTTGTAAGTATATGGAAATAGGAATATGAAGAAAAGACAAGATCTTGGTGATCGTGAAAGATGTGACAGACAATAATTTCAAAAGATTTCAACATTTCCAACTTGCAATTGTTTTTGGTCTTTTGACATTTTAAGGCTATTTCTGGAACCAAATTAAGTAGGGAAATCCTAGAAAGAATCTTAGAAGCCTAGAAAACTATTTAAGAACAAGAAAAAGAGAATAAACATACCAGCCATTACATCAAAGTAAATCAAAGTGGAGAGATCAAACAAGAGCTTCAGGAAATTCCAGCTTTCCAGATCAAGGAGTCAAATAGTTTTTATTCTTTTCCTTTTACTTTCTTCATAGTCTTTGCTGATGGATTTATATGATGTATAACATGTATATGGATTTATAAATACAAATTAGGAATTATTCTAGAATTTTTTTGAACCTTAATTATTGTTGGTTTCAATATATCTATGAATATTTGTGATAATTGTCACACATGTAGTTGATAATAAATTGAGAGATTGAATGATAATTATTAGTGTTAAGGTGTGCAACAAGAGCTAATAACTCAATCAACCGATAATTATTAGATTAACAATCAATTAAAGAGAGATTTTAATTATGAAATTAATTATTTATAGGATTGCTTTAGATCTAATTGAATAAGCTAGGAATAGTTTTGTGAATTAGGTGATTACAAATCTATAAATATCAAATTCAATTAGGGTTACTTGATTAGACCTTGTGAGAGAGTAATCAAAACTTTGGGATATCTTGGATCAAACATAACTTGAATCAACTAGATTAAAAGAAACAATATAAGGATATAATTGTTCCTAAGTCTTCAACTTTGATAACTATCATTTTCATTGGCAACTCACTTATCAATTCTTTTATTGTTTCGTTTTTATTAGATGTTTTAATTTTATCTGTTTATTTTAATTCAAATCAATTCTTAGTACCTTAGACAAAGTTTTTATTCAAATTGATTGGGTGTCTATAGTCCTCATGGAACAAAACCTTATGATACTACAAGCTACGATCCGTATACTGGTGGTATTGAGAGTTTTATTATATTATAAAAGTTACTCAATAGGTTTTTGGCACTGTTGCCAGGGATTTTTAGCATTAGGACGATTTGAATTCCTTTGATTTAAAGATGTAATACTTTTCTTGTGTGAGTAGAGGTGCTTAAACAATAAAAAATAAAAAATAAAAATTTTGCAAACAACGTAGAAGACATATCAATTACAGAAATCACAAGGCGAGAATGAGATATTCAAAGAGCTAAATGCCAAGAAGTGATAGAAAGAACGAAGGCGATGGAAATAAATCATAGAGAGCAACAAAGGCCTTATAAACTTCATAAGGCCATGGTTCAATATCAATCATCAAAGACCTACATGACCACCACTACAAGCATCACATAATCTGTTAGAAAAGATGGCAAATAATAGTTGTATTTAGATATCGGAACCAAGTAAACATCAGTTAACCTTCCTAGATCTAAAAGGAATAATTGTTGTAGATTCAGTGATAACATTATAGGCTGAGATCACTAACCTAACCAATCAATTAAACAGCTTGACAACCACTTCTTTCGCTCTACTCAAAGCAATTTAGCACATATGCAAGCTATATGGATAAGAGAGCCATATCACAAATGATTGCTTCCTAGTGAAAAACAAAAATGTGCAGCAATTCAACATCATAGGACTACAATTTGGTCTAGGAGGTAGTAATCCTTACTTAAACATATACAATCCTAGGTGGCAAACCACCCAATTTTCTCTTTGTCTAAAAATGCAGAGACTTCAATGAGAACTCAAGGCCCACTAGGATTTTAGCAAGATAAGTCAAGTCCATGGGAATCCAAGATGGATGAGTTAATGGACACGCTAAATTCCAAGTTCACGAGCCTAGATGAGATCCAAAAGAGGTCGGAAGCAGAATTCAATCAAATATTTAAAAATCATGCCTCTTCTATTCATAATCTGGAGGTTCAAGTAGGTCAGCTAGAAAATAGATTATTTATGAGAAGTGAGGGGAGTCTCCTAAGCAATATGGAAGTAAATCCAAGGGAACAATTTAAGGCTATCACACTTAGGAGTAGGAAAGAGCTCAAAGAACTAGTATAAAAATAAGCTGAAACTCAACTTATAGAAGACCAAAAGAAACAACAAAAGGATGAAGAGAAGAATGAGGATCCTCTCTATGTTCCTCCTGCTCTATATCCACCAAAAATACCATTTCCACAAAGACTTCAGAAGAACAAATTTTGGGTGCACAATTGGCAAAGTTTTTGGAAAAATTGAAGACGTTGCAATTTAACTTGTATTTTATGGAAGCTTCGGAGAGCATACCCAATTATGTGAAATTTATCAAAGACATCTTATCAAATAAATGGACTTTAGAAGATAATCAAATGGTCTTCATGATGGAAAGTTGTAGCTCTATAATTACCAACCACATGCCCTTAAAGTTGAAAGATATAGGGAGTTTTACTATACCTTATGTAGTTGGTAATTTGGAATTTTCTAAATGCCTATGTGACTTAGGTGTACGCATTAATCTCATGCCTTAGTCACCTTTCGAAAAATTTGGGCTGGGCGATATGAAGCCAACTTCTATGCTGATTCAGTTGGTGGATCAATAAATAAATAAACTACTTGGCATAGTGGAGGATGTGCCTATAAAAGTGGCTAACTTTATCTTTCCTATATATTTCATTGTGCTAGACTTTAAAAAGGATCAAGCTTATCTACTAATTCTTGGTAGCTTTGAGCACTGGAATAACTTTGGTAGATGTCCATGAAGGCAATCTTATCCTTCATGTTGGTGATGAACAAGTGGAATTTAATATGAATAAGGTACTAAAGAATATGAAGGAGGGTAGCTTGAGAATTGATGTAGTTAAATCTTCAAAGGATGAAGAAGAGGAAGAGGAACAAATGACAGAGAACCTAGAGTTGGCAAAATATAAGGAAATTCCTATTCAAGAAGCGGAAGCAGAAGAGGGGATGAAAGTGATTTCAGAAGAAGAACAGTTCACCTTCTTACAGAATAAAATGTTGGATTCGATAGACAATTCATAGAGTTTCATCATTCCTTATTTTATTAACAGCTTGTTACTATAAAGGGCATTACTAAACTTGGTTTCTTAATTTGATTCATTATTTCCTTCTAATTATCTTGAAAGATGTAGCTTATTTATATGCTTCTAAACTACAATTGAGAGAAAATGGTGGCAATAAACTACTCATAATAGACCTAGGTTGAGGGTAGAAGGCAGAGTATATGAAGCTAATGACGTAAAAGAAGTGTTAATTGGGAGGTAACCTAAGAATTAGGATATTTTTATTTTTAGTTTATATTGTTGGTACTTTGTTATTTTTACTTTTTTGTTTATTTTATAGGGAGTGAAT
This sequence comes from Erythroxylum coriaceum, assembly GCA_026874005.2. Lineage (NCBI taxonomy): Eukaryota > Viridiplantae > Streptophyta > Magnoliopsida > Malpighiales > Erythroxylaceae > Erythroxylum > Erythroxylum coriaceum. Next base: position 1,467 of record JANQAP020007696.1, on the reverse strand, counting down.
TACTAAAACTTTATGGCATAGAGTGCCACCGAATGACATCATCCATACCAAATCTTAATAAGTTTTCTTGCTCTAATTTTTCTTTGTTGTTATTTATCTTTAATTATATTGTTTTCTTTCTATATTAAGGACAATGTGTTGCTCAAGTGTGGGGATGTATATGCAATTACATATCAATTATGTGTGAATTTTGCATTTGTATTGTGATAGTTTTTTTTCATTAGGTTGGCATTGTGATGTGTAAATTGTGCGAATGTGTCAATGGCAAGAATTTAATGAAATTATTTTAGCTTTGAACATGGTCATTTAATTTGTAAAGGGATAGTAACTTATGAATTTTGTGGTTTAAGTGTCCTAGGGATGAACATTTATGTTTATTAGGATATGACACCTATTCTTTCACTATTGGGAAATTACTCGTATACATTTATAACTATAGTCAATTGAATTAGTTAGCATTATTATTACCCTTTTATAAGAGTGATTGACTAAAAAGAAATGAGGTAGGCTTAAAAACTAAATGAAAAAAATATTCTACTGACCCTTTTTGAGAAAATTAGGTTAAGAATAGAGCTAGTAGCTAGTTGAGAGTTGTGATATAGCTGAGTAATTGGGGGCATTAATCAAAAGGCTAGAATGACTCTCCAACTGAGCTAAATAGAAAAATGTAACCTAGTTAAATAACCGTTGGACATTCATGATAGGGTGTTTGCCTTCATGCCAAAAGATTAGGTTATCGTTAAAGAAAATATAAAAAATGGTGTTACAATAAATAAAACTTACTGATCTTTTAAAAATAGAAAGAATTTTTTGTGAGAGGTTACTTATTGATAGTTTGTCTTTTTGATTGATTAATAGTAATAAATGCATACTTACAAGTGCCATAGGTGTATAAATAGGGTGTTAATATTTTGATTGATATAAATATTCAAATCAAAGCACTTAAATGTGAAAGGAGCAAGTTAGTATGTTAACACTTTTTGAATGATTAGTGTTTCAGGTTTAAGTTAATTTCATAAGATTTGATGCCAATGTATCATTGTTGTATTGTTGCATGATTGTGGGTTTATGTATTTGTGTGTTGTATGTTGTATGTTGTATGTTTTTTGTAACGTCGAATTTTTTGAGCCCTTTTTGCATTGGTCTATACTTGGAGATACTATTGTTTATTGACATATACATAGTTGTATATGAGCTCAAAAATGTATTCGGATCCTTTTGGTATTTATGCCAATGATATATAATGCTATATGCCCTTACATGAACTTAGAGTTCATTGGTATGCGAAATCTTAGAGAATTATGATATATAAGCTTCTAAGTGTGTATAATCGATTCCATTAGATGGATATGGCCATGATGGCCAAGTTAAACATGTTCTAATGCCTTATAGGTGATTAGACATGATTTATAGACTTATTAGACACTTAGAAAGCTTAATTTGAAAAGTTGATGTACATAAGGGCTT
>JANQAP020007651.1:0-11644 GCA_026874005.2 Erythroxylum coriaceum | reverse complement strand
ACAGGCGTTGGCTATGTGAAACTGTTGAAGCACAAGGAGTCAGGGAAACCATAAGTCAATCTAACATCTCTCCGTATGTTTGTGTGCGTGTGCGAGTGTGTATATTGTATGTGAAATTATTGAAGCAGGAGTTAGCGAAACCATACATCAGTCTAAGACCTCTGTGTATCTTTGTCCACACGAGAGATTGTGTGTATGTTGTGTTAACAAAAATGTCAATAATAATTAAATTGGAAAGGCTTATATGAAAATAAGGCGTCGTGAAAAATCACTGCCCTAAGTCAAAAATTCCCCTTCTACGGTGCAGTAGGACAACGGGATCCAATCCCAGAATTAACGCCTTCTCCATCAACTTTAGTACACTCCAAAGGGCGGAGTAGGAACTGTCTATGAGAATTATTAAAAGCAGACAAATAGAATAGACAAGATAAAATTATGTGTTTTTTGTTTTGAGAGAGTAAGAAGATGTGTAAAATATATATGTGATTTGAAAGAGTGGAAGTGAGGGGGTTTTATAGTAGAACGTTATCACCAATGTTCACATGAACGTCAACGTTCACATGAACGTTATCACCAATGTTCACATGAACGTTGGTAACGTTCATGTGAACGTTTGGACCAATATAACAATCCCCCACTTGGTCCAAACTTAAGAAACAAAATTTAACAATAATAAAAAATAGATGAACAATCAGGTGAACTAAGTCTTGAACCTGTTGTCCTAAAAAATTCGGAGACAGAATCTGCTAAAGAGTTAACAGCCTCACAATATCCTGGTCTCATGATCGTTCTAGAGAGATAGCCCAAATACTCTTATAAGAGGGTGGCTAGCCTCCCACAATCACGTAGGTGAGTCCCATCAAGTGTGTACTGCTCACACCACCCAAACTTGAGCTATGGAACTCATAAGGATTATATAATCCAACCTCATCAAACACAGTAAAGCCTTGCTAGGAATGCAATTCAACAACTGAATATATCTTAGTATTATACCACAAATAAAGTACAAGTAAGTAGTCACCACATAACTTCGTTTGACCCATTGAACTTGATTTCCCAAGATGGGTATCCATCACGAGGTTACTACACAGTTAGGCTTAACCCCATCCTTTTAGCGTGCTCTGAAACTAGTTTTCTACTCAAAGCTTTTGTAAACAGATATGTTAAGTTTCTCTCTGACTTGACATAGTCTAGAGGAATTACATTATGTCTAATTAAAGTACAGACAATTTTTTGTCTCAATATGATGTCTACTTTTGTCATTATATGCCTTGTTCTTGGCAACATGAATGACAGCTTGTGAGTCACAATGAAGAAACACAGAAAGAATTGGTTTTTTCCAAAGTGGGATGTCTGTTAAGAGATTCCTTAGCCAATCAGCTTCTCGTCTTGCCAACTCCAAAGCCATAAACTCAGTCTCTATTATTGATCTCGTAATATATGTTTGCTTGGATGATTTCCAAGACACTGCAGCTCCTGCCAAGGTAAGAATATAACCACTGGTAGAGTGTTTATCATCACTCTCCGTAACCCAGTTAGCATCAAAATACCCCTCCGATACAGGAGGATGACCACTAAAAGATATTCCATAATGTATAGCACCTTTCAAATACCTCAATAGACGAATCAATGCAATCCAACGCTCTTGACTAGGATTATGAGTATACCTACTAAGTCTACTCACACAGTATGCAATATCAGGACCAGAATAGTTCATCAAGAACATCACATTACCAAGAATTTTAACATACTCAGCTTGGTTTACACTGTCACTAAGATTTTTCTTTAAAGCAATACAAGCATCATAGGGAGTCTTGACTGGATCAACATCATAGTAACCACATGTCTTCAAAATTTTCTCAACATAATAGGTTTGATTCAACCTAAAACTAGAGTCAGTCATGTTAACTTTGATTCCCAAAATAAAGTCCACTGGTCTAAGATCTTTCATACAAAAGAAGACTTTAGCAAACTCTTGGTAGTATTAATGACATATAAACTAGTACCAAAAATAAGCATATCATCTAAATAAAGAGTTATGATCACACAACCATTAATGTCAGATTTCACGTAAATGCAGGAATCAGCATCACAAGAGGCAAAACCATGTTTGAAAATCTCATTTTCAAATTTCTCATGCCACTGTTTGGGAGCTTATTTAAGTCCATACAAATACTTACTCAACTTACACACCTTTTGTTCTTGACCAGGCACTTTAAACCCCTCGGGCTGAGCCATATAAATTTCCTCATCTAGATCACCATTCAAGAAAGTTGTTTTAACATCTATTTGGTGCACATGAAGTTTAAATACTGAGGCAATAGCAAATAACATCCTTATAGATGCAATTTTAGTAACAAGAGAGTAAGTGTCAAAAAAGTCCAATCCTTCCTTTTGTTTAAAGCCTTTAATCATAAGTCTTGCCTTGAACCTCTCAACGGTTCCTTCAGGTCTCAATTTCTTTTTGAAAATTCACTTACACTCTATAGGCCTACACCCTCGAGGTAGATCAACTAAAACCCAAGTTTTATTAGACGTGATTGACTCTAACTCACTATTTGTGGCTTCCTTCCAAAATGTAGCATCTACAGATCTCATTGCTTCCTCATAAGTTTTAGAATCTTCCTCAATAATATAAGTCACTACAAAAACATCACCTATCACCTCAGGTTTGTCACTATAAATGAATTAATAAAGTCAGAACCAAAACTGGTGGGTACTCTAGCTCTTTTCCTCCTCCTTAGTTTAACACTTTCCTCTTCCTCTACGTCATCATTAGTAGAAGAACTAGGGACAAATTCTCTATGATCTTGCACACTAACTTTCATAGGAAATATATCCTCAAAGAACACTGCATCTCTTAACTCTATAATTGGTTCATAAATGTTAGATCCCTCTTCTTTAACCGTAAATCTATAAGCAACACTATTAGAGGCATATCCCACAAAAATTGAATCGACAGTCTTAGGTCCAATTTTCTTCCTTTTATGTTCAGGTAGAGCAACCTTAGCAAGACACCCCCACACTTTCAAAAAACGCAAGTTAGGTAGATAACGTTTCCAAATTTCATAAGGGGTTTGATTTTGTTTCTGATGAGGGACTCTATTTAGAACATAACAAGCTGAAATAATAGCTTCTCCCCACATGAAATCAGGTAAACCGGAAGAAATCAACATTGCATTCATCATATCCTTAAGTGTTCGGCTTTTCCTCTCGACTATTCCATTTTGTTCTGGTGTAGAATGGGCTGTAAGCTTATGAATAATTCCAACTTTTGCACAATAATTAGCCAGAAAATTAGTATTGTACTTACCACCTTGATTAGACCTTAATCTCTTAATTTTTCTTTCTAATTGGTTTTCAACCTCAGCTTTGTATTTCATAAACATTTCCTCTGCATCACTTTTATTTTTCAATAAGTAAATCTAGAACAATCATCTACAAAGGTAATATAATATCTCATGCCTCCTTTACTCATACAGTTCTTAAAATTACCCAAGTCTGTGTGCACCAAGTCTAACAATTGTGACTCTCTCTCGGTCACTGGATTAAAATATTTCTTAGAGTGTTAGCCTCAACATAAATTTGACAATTTTCTATTTCATTAGTGATCTGATTAGGTAACAAGTTTGAGCTTAGCATCTTCTTAGTTGACCTCACGTTCACATGCCTAAGTCTATAGTGCCATAGGTCTAAAGACTCAACAATATAAACTGAAGAATTTGATGTATTCATTTCAACGTCAAGTACAAATAAGCCCCCATTACAAAATCCTTTTCACTTCTAAAGCATCCCAAATATCCTTAGCAATTTTGTACTTGCAGTAGATATCAAGCAGAGGTCGATCATATGGTTGAGTAAAACTCCCCTAACAGTACGGTTATCCTTAGCAGTCTTAGGGTCGGTATTATCACTAAGAATCTCTTGAAATAGTACATAATTGATTTCGTATTGCTGAAAGTAAAAAAGAATTTTCTCAAACCATCTTTTGAAGTTTCTTCCATTTAGAGGCTCTAATCTAGTAAGGCCAGGTATAATTTTCGAGGCCGTAGTGAAAGAGGCAGAACCTATGTGGGGAATAGTAATAGCAGAACCTATGTTTGTCTCATTCGCAGACGACATAATTCTAACTGATATCGAAATTAAATACACACACAGCAGCAAAATCAAAATGCAGAACTTTCCAACAACCAGTAGTAAACTCGAAACAATTACAAGTAGATCAACACAATTTTCGATAGCAGTAGTAACGCAACAAATAGAAATAAATTTCCGACTTGGATTGTTAGCGAAAATGTCAATAATAATTAAATTGGAAAGGCTTATCTGAAAATAAGGCATCGTGAAAAATCACTGCCTTAAGGAGAGAGCTTGAGGGAGGACCGAACAGCCACCGAAGACTGCCTATAGGGACGTAACTTGATGTACACATAATCACCCAACTGAAATTCAAAATCACGTCGGTGTTGGTCTGCATGGCTCTTCATGCGCTGCCAAGTTAGGGAAAGATGATGACGCAGGGTGGCAAGGATGGAATCACGGGGGCGAAGATAGTCGTCCATTGCTTGGACATGAGAAGTGCCTGGAATATAACAAAGCAGCGAAGGAGGTCGCATACCATAAACTGCTTCGAAGGGGTGATTTTTGTAAAAGAGTGGAACGATGTATTATAACAATATTCAGCCCATGAAACCAGTCTGTCCACTTGCAGGGTTGATCACTAGCAAAACAGCGCAAATATTGCTCCAACGTATGGTTCACCATTTCGGATTGACCATCAGTTTGAGAATGGTAGCTGGAACTCATACATAACTGAGACCCCTGTAAACGAAAGAGATTGTGCCAAAAAAAGCTAATGAAGATTTTGTCTTGGGCACTTACAATTGACGCTGGAATACCGTGAAGGCGGACAATGTTATCAACAAAAGCCTTGGCCACAATGGAAGTTGTAAATGGGTGTTTCAGGGGGATAAAGTGGGCATATTTAGACAAGCGATTGACAACAACCATGACCACTGAGAATCCATTGGAAGAAGGTAACCTTCCAATGAAATTCATAGAGATATCGGTCCAAATATGCGAAGGAATGGTCCACCTTGCACCGTTGACAAACTAAGCATTGTTGGATAAATGTCTTGACATTGCAGCTTATATTGGGCCATTGGAAGCTTTGTTTAATGTGAGAGAGGGTCTTGGTGAACCCAAAATGGCCACCTACTGGTATTGCGTGGCAGTCGGCTAGTATTTGTGGCATAAGGAAGGAACGAGGGCTGAAGTAGACCCGATCATTCCGAAACCAGACACCATCCCTGTATAGAATCTAAGACGGGGTACTGACCTCTTATAGTGTAGCATATAATGGATCAATCTTTACTTCTTCTTGAAGCTTTTACCACCATTCACAATGCGGTTTAGAGATGGCCAGGAAATGAATTTCAGCTGCTCGGGACAGTGCATCAGCAACTTGGTTCTCTGTCCTTTTCTTGTACTCAATTTTGTAGTCGTACCTGAGTAACTTAGATAGCCACCGTGACTGGGCAGGTGTGGTAATGCGTTGTTCCAGTAAATATTTTAAACTCTTATGGTCAGCACATACCATGAATGGTTTTCCTAGCAAGTATGGCCTCCATTTACGGATAGCTTTAACAATAGCTAACATCTCCTTCTCATAGGTAGAATGGTGGAGGGATGAACCTTTGAGAGCTTTACTGAAGAAAGCAACTGGACCATCCGATTGAGAAAGAACCGCGCCAATACCACTACTGCTAGCATCACTTTCAATTACGAATGGTTGCAAAAAACTTGGTAAACGGAGCACAGGTGGTGAAAAGAGAGCGACTTTCAAAAGGTTGAAGGCATGGTCAGCAGCCTCATCCCACGAGAATCATTCAGATGACAAGAGGCGGTTAAGGGGGGCTGCGATGGAACCAAAATTTCGGATGAACTTCTGGTAATACCCAGCAATGCCAAGGAAGCCGCGAAGACTCCGTATAGTCGTGGGTTTAGGCCAGCTAAGAATGGTTTGAATCTTGGAGAGGTCCACAGCTACACCCTGTTCAGAAATAATATGGCCTAAGTAGTCAACACTGCGGACTCCAAACCTGCACTTGTTAACCTTGGCAAAATGTGAGAAGATAAAAGCTACAATGCTGTCCGAAGGTGATTAAGGTGCTCAGTCCAAGAACGTGAATAGATGAGGATGTCATCGAAAAACACTAAGATGAAATGGCAAAGGTACGACCGGAACAGGTCGTTCATGAGACTCTGGAAGGTGGTCGGTGCATTGGAGAGACCGAAAGGCATCACAATAAATTCTTAGTGGCCAGTGTGTGTGCGGAATGCCGTTTTCAGAATGTCTTCCTCATAGATATGAATTTGGTGATAACTAACACGAAGATCAAGTTTAGAAAAATATCGTGCCCCATGGAGTTCGTCCAACAACTTGTCAATGACTGGAATCGGGTATCGATCTTTGATGGTGATCGCATTGAGAGCCAGATAATCAACGCAAAGCCGCCAACTGCTGTCGAATTTTTTAACCAGTAGCACTGGGGAAGAGAAAGAACTGTGACTGGGGCGAATGAAAGCGGACTGGAGCAGTTCTTGCACTAGTTTGTCAATCTCTGCCTTTTGATGGTAAGGATATTTGTACGGCCGCACATTGACTAGAACAAGGTAGTATATGAAATAGGAACCCCATACCTTGGAGAGAATTACAATCCTAGGTAGATAGGTAATCCAGAGGAGTTTGTTGGAGCCCTTCCAAGTTGCAAATTCGCCCCTTGAGTTTGTAAGACATGGTCAGCTTTTTGTAATCCACCTCAATTGGACCCAACATTTCAAGCCACTGTACCCCTAGAACCAATTGACAAGCAACAGCTAGCAACACATAAAAATCAGCAATGATGGGCTTACCTTGTGCCAATAAGGAAAGGGATTAACATTGGCCTATGCAGTTGATCTTTTTTGGTTGGCAACCATCACCTGAAACTGCGTTGAGGTATCCACTGGCAGCCCCAGCTAGGAAACAAGCATGTGATCGATAAAATTATAGGTGCTGCCTTCGTTGATGAGGATAGTCACGGGCTTGTTCTGAATTGTTCCTACAATCCTCAACGTTTTGGGGTGACGAACGCCAAAAACGACATGGAAAGAAATCTTGGGTATCACTTCATGAGAGCCATCATCCGGAAAGGATTGTTTAATGTCAATTTCGGCCTGTCCCGCATCTTCAAGCATGAAAATCTGCGGTTTAGCACACCTATGGCCAGGAGCATATTTATCATCACAATAATAACAAAACCCTTTTTCACGCCTCTCACAATCTTCCTGAGGGGTGATACGTCGAACAGATGTAGGTAAGGAGAGGTTTGCAGCTCGAGAAGTCATAAGTGGGCCTAGAAGGCTCGGGTTGGTTGCAGATTTCGGCGGTCCTATGGCCAAGGATGTCCGAAAAGGTGGACGCTTTTGCTGGTTATTCCATTCCTCAATCAGTTTAGCTACACCAATGACATCGGGCAAGGAACGTGGCTGTTTGATCTGGACATCCAGACGAATATTGTCTCGTAAGGCAGCTATGAAACTCCTCACTAAAAAAGACTCAAGCAAGCCATCGACTTGTTGGGACAGATTTTCAAAAGCTTCCTGGTAAAGAGCCACTGTCGTGGTTTGTTTGAGACAGGCTAATGCTTCAAATGGGTCTTCATATTCGATGGGACCAAAATGAAGAAGGAGGGCCCGGGTGAACTCTGCCCACTGCTGAGGACCACGTAACTTAGTGTACCAGCGATGCCAGTGTAAGGCAATTCCCTTAAGGTGAAAGGAAGCCAATGGAACACGTTGGTCACGAGGAACCTGTTGGTAGTCGAAATATTGCTCAGCACAGTAAATCCAGCCATTAGCGTCTTCACCACTGAATTTTGGAAAGTGAAGTTTTGGAGGAGGGTTTTGTTCGGTGGGGGGTTGAAGGTCTAGATCATAGATATTGGAGGTTTTCCCACCAGCAAAATGGTTGATATCAACGGTTGCTTGTCGAGGTAACCGAAGAGATCGAAATTCAGTGAGAAGTGTTTGAAGGGTGGAAGAGATTTGGGTAAACCGGGATTCATGACGATCAAACAGGGATTCGTGTCGGGCTAGTGCTTCGGTTACATCATTTCGGAATTCAACATTAGTTTTGCCACTGGTATCCATCGGCTCTGATACCAAAATGATAGGATAGAGTTCAGTAACGCAGAAAATAGAAGAAAGGTTAGAGGAGAAGACCAGCGTTTTCAGGTAATTGCTTAACCTTTTATTTCACAGCAATGTTTACATTTATAGGAATGAAAATAACAGAATGAAATAATTGTGGCGACATGCCAGCAACCATGACTAACGACTAGGAAAGGGAAATGCCTATAAACTAGCAACTACTCAGCAACAGTCAACCACTTGTACACTACCCAGCAACGGTCATAGGTCTTGGTGCGTATCATTCCGCCCTCCTTGAGATCCTAGACTGCAAGGATCAAAGTCTGGGTAAGCACAGCGAAAATGCCACTCTGTCTCCCACGTAGCATTCTCATCTGGTGTGTCCTACCACTGCACCAAGATCTCAGTCTGAGGTCTGTATTTGTCCTTACGAATGACACGACAGTCTAAGATAAGGAAGGGCCAAGGCATCAGAACAACATCGTCAATTGAAACTGGTGGAAGTGAAGAAGAGGCAGTGGATGGGACTAGTTTGAAGTGTGGATGGAGCATGCTAACATAGAAGACGTCATGCATTTGGGATCCTTGGGGAAGTTCTACACGATACGCCACGACTCCAACTCTGGCAGTGATCTTGTAGGGACCAAAAAAGCGTGGAGATAGCTTGAGGGAGGACCGAATAACCACCGAAGATTGCCTATAGGGATGTAACTTGATGTACACATAATCACCCAACTGAAATTCAACATCACGTCGGTGTTGGTCTGCATGACTCTTCATGCGCTGCCGAGTAAGGGAAAGATGATGACGCAGGGTGGCAAGGATGGAATCACGGGAGCGAAGATAGTCGTCCACTGCTTGGACATGAGAAGTGCTTGGAATATAACTAAGCAGCAAAGGAGGTCGCATACCATAAACTGCTTCGAAGGGGGTGATTTTTGTAGAAGAGTGGAACGATGTATTATAATTATATTCAGCCCATGACAACCAGTTTGTCCACTTGCGCGGTTGATCACTAGCAAAACAGCATAAATATTGCTCCAACGTACGGTTCACCACTTCGGATTGACCATCAGTTTAAGGATGGTAGCTGGAACTCATACATAACTGAGACCCTTGTAAACGAAAGAGGTTGTGCCAAAAAGAACTAATGAAGATTTTGTCTCGGTCACTTACAATTGACTCTGGAATACCGTGAAGGCAAACAATGTTATGAACAAAAGCCTTGGCTACAATGGAAGCTGTAAATGGGTGTTTCAGGGGGATAAAGTGGGCATATTTAGATAAGTGATCGACAACAACCATGACCACTGAGAATCCATTGGAAGAAGGTAACCCTTCAATAAAATCCGTAGAGATATCGGTCCAAATATGCGAAGGAATGGGCAGTAGCTGCAACAACTAGGAATGAGTAAAAAACCCAAAAAAACGTAACCAACCTGTAAAATCGAAGAAACCGAGCGAAACAGGTTGGTGTGGAGAGTGATGCGATGGTCGGTTCGGTTTTGGATATTGAAAACTCGACTATATCGGTTTGGGTGCGGTGTAGGCAAAATTTTTTACCAAACCAACCCGATCAAGTAAAAATAAAAAAAGTTTGTATTGTTTTATACTTCTAACTCTAGGTATATAAGGTAAGTTTGCAACATTGCCCTAAAATGAAATAAAAATGTTGGACATGTATTAAAATTGGCCCAAATTTTGAGGCCCAAGATTAGGGCCCAAACTGATTGAAGTAACCGGAACCGCAAGGCACACCAAAAATTCGGTTTCATCTGACATTCGGTTCAGTTCAGTTTTCTTATGTCACAAAACCGATTAATAGGTTCGGTCTAAAAATAGCTAAAAACTAACCGAACCGAACCGTGCCCACCCCTAGCAATAACCCAGCAGGTTTCATACTATCCACCTTGCACTGTTGACAAACTAAGCATTGTTAGATAAATGTCTTGACACTGCGACTCATATTGGGCCATTGGAAGCTTTGTTTAATGCGAGAGAGGGTCTTAGTGAACCCAAAATGGCCACCTACTGGTGTTGCATGGTAGTCAGCTAGTATTTGTGGCAGAAGGAAGGAACGCGGGCTTAAGTAGACCCGATCATTCCGGAGCGAGACGCCATCCCTGTATACAAAATTAGACGGGGTACTGACCTCCTATAGTGTAGCATAGAACGGATCAGTCTTTACCTCTTCTTGAAGCTTTGCCCACTATTCACAATGCGGTCTTGGTGTAGTAGCAGGACACACCAGCTAAGGATGCTACGTGGGAGATAAAGTAGCGTTTTCACTGTGCTTATCCAGACTTTGATCCTTGCGATCAAGGATCTCAAAGAGGGCGGAATGATACATGCCAAGACCTATGACCGTTGCTGGGTAGTGTAGAAGTAGTTGACTGATGCTGAGTAGTTGCTAGGTTATAGACGTTTCCCTTTCCTAGTTGTTAGCCGTGGTTGCTGGCATATCACCACGATTATTTCAGTTCTGTTATTTATGTTCCTATAAATGTAAACATTGCCATGACATAAAAGGTTAAGCAATTATCTTAAAACGCTTGTCTTCTCCTCTAACCTTTCTTCTATTTTCTGCGTTACTGAACTCTATTGTATCACATTCCATGCTGTATTATTGACTTAATGTCTGTTTCTCTGAATAGGTCAGTTCTAAGAGCAATTTGGAAGTGATAAATCATGCGTGAGGCATGCTTCTCATTTTGCGGATAAAGAGTTGAGCGATGACTTTCTCTGCACCAAAAGTGTTGATGGCGATCCTCACTCGCAACCGGAGCATTTCGGTTAAGAAAAATGTACTCCTTCGCTCGGTTGGCATTTGGCTTATCATGCACTCTTTTGGTGATGTCGTGACTAACTGTGACTGTATCTAAAACTAAACAAACCATTTTTCTTCTTCTGCTTGTGATTTAAGAAAGAAGCTCTGAAGTTTCCCAGTCTATTAGATCATTCGGCTATGTCCTGATGATGATTGTGATATAGGAAAGTGTTAAAACGTTATGTATGATCATTCGTTCTAGTCCTGATGATGACTGATATCATGATGTCTAAATTTTTTCTTAGGAACAAATTTTACTGTTATACAGGGAAGTTTTAAATCGTTACGTATGATCGTTCGACTAAGTCGTGATGATGATTGACGTCATTATGTCTAAGTTTCTTCATATGAACATGTTTTACTGTGATATAGGGAAGTTTTAAATCGTTATGTATGTTCGGTTATGTCTAAGTTTCTTCTTAGGAACATGTTTTACTGTGATATAGGGAAGTTCTAACTCGTTATGATCTTTCGGTTCTAACTCCTTATGATCTTTCGGCTATGTATTGACGATGATTATGGTTTGATTCACACGGTCAGTTTCTTTACAGGTTGGTCGCGATTGTTCTGATCGGAAAAAGTTTACTTGGTTGGCCCTTTCGATGGTCTTGATTCTTAAACAGC
>JANQAP020007611.1:0-11646 GCA_026874005.2 Erythroxylum coriaceum | reverse complement strand
GTAAAATTAGTGAATTAGGATTTTTGGATAAATATATAGCTTAATTAGGACTTAGTGTAAATTTAGTACCCTCTAGGTTATTACATTCATCCATAATTTGAGGCCCTTTAACTTAAGTAGCTTAATTAGTATTTTCCATAAAAGCGTATAGCTAAAAAAAAACAAGGTAGAAAAAAATGTTTTGTTAATAAATTACTATTCTGCTGACCTTCAGGTTATGAATAAAGCTAGTAGCCAGTTGAAAACGTGATAATAACTGAGTAACCTGATCTACACGCATCACAAATATGTGCCTTCGCGTCAAAAGGCTATAATAACGTTTCAACTAAGCTATTAATAAATGACTTAGTCGAGTAATCGGATCGACATTCATCACCAATGTTTGCCTCCGAGACTAAGTCTGTGTTTTTTATTAATTTTTTAAAAAATTAGTTCTTAACAAAAACTATCGAGCTTGTAATAAGCTTGAATTTTCATGAAAATGTACTTAGGAACAGTTACAGAGTCTGAAGGACCAAAGAATTATTAATGTGTGTGTATAATTGAAAAGGGTTATTGAACTAGCACCTAGATCCTGATTAACTTGTATATTTAGTTCAAAGCCCTTAGACATAGATTTTGCAGGTTAATTATTAGATATAACTTGTCTGGTTGTGTTCAAAATTAAATTTATTTCATAAGTTACAGCCATTGTCTCATTTTTTTCATTGTGAGCTTCGTGTTTGTTGTTTTGTTTGCTTGAAGACAAGCAAACTTTTAAGTGTGGGGATGTTGATAATTGTCATTTGCATTGTATTTTAGGGTTTAATTTGTTATGTATTTAGTATGAATTTGAGTGATGAGTGTGTAGTTATGGTTTGATTGTGTTAGTTTATGTGTCTAAATGTTCTTATAGATTAATATGAGTCTTTAAGCTTAATTATTATATTTTTGAGGTATCTTGATGTGTTTGTTAGTGTTTTAGGGTAAAAGGTGAAGAACGGAGAAGTTGCAAAGAGTTTCGGGCCAAAAACATAGGCCACGATCGTGGCACAACAGGCCACGATCATGACAGAGAGGGACAAGCCATGGCATCCAGGCCATGATCATGCACTTTAGGTACGATCGTGACAGAGAGTTTGGATTTAGGCCATGATCATGCACTCTGGTCCATGATTGTGACACAACGTGGCCTACGACGGGCTAAAACAAAAACTAGAATTTTGCAAGATTTTTTGGACCGTTTTGACCCTGACTTTAACCTAGAGCATCCAAAGTATAAATACATCATTATGAGATAGATGCAGCAGTTGTGGAGATTCTGAAAAGGAGAGCCTTCACATCAGCCAGTTCCAGAAAAACCTAGAGTGAATTCGAGAGTTTAAGGAAGGAGACAAAGGAAAAGAAACATGGAGAAGAAGCTTGACGTAACATACTTCCTGGAACAGGTGGTTTCCCGTTGTCACTGCCTTCGTAATTCTGTTCCTGACATATTTTTTGGTTATTTCAATTTTATTCATGTATAGAATTGAAATAGGTGTTGAGAATAGGTTGTGTTAAATGTTGAGTTTTTGTTTATACTCACCTTTGGGATTTTGAGTTTCTGCTATTAATAACTTGGCAATAGATTGAGAGGGTGAGCTTAGTGAAAATAATCAAATGGGGCTAACGAGAGTTAGGTGACTTGATAGGTAAAGAATTGAATCAAACCGGTAGAATCGTGTAATGAGAGCTCGAGCATAGGTTCTCGGTAGGTTATTAGACAATTTATAACTAATTTAGGTTTTGGGTCAATTGTGAATCGAGAGATCACAATTTCATAATTTAAATTAGGGATTATCAGTTAGGGTTAAGAATTATAACTCGAGAGAGAGTAATTCACCCTAAGACCGTCTAGACCCATTAATTCGATAATTGTACAATTGATTAGGTTTTCGTTAATTTCGGATTAAAACCCCCTTTCTCTCACTTTGATAGTTTCTAAGTTGGTTTTGGGATTGGTTTGTGTGACTTATTAACTTGTTTAGATTTCTGCAATTCAATTCTTGAAATTAATTATTTGATTGGTTTATTTTCTGCATTAGTTATTCATTTTGAATTATTGTAGTTTAGTATGACCTTAGATTTTAGGACTAATTTAGCCCTCCTTGTGGGATTGATACCTTAGGTACTACGCAAATGCCCATACGCTTGCGAAATTTACCAAGGTTAATAAATATTAAAACTTAGCGTGTGTAACCTTGCGAACAAGTTATTAGAGCTGTTGCCAAGGAGGCAATTTAGTTTTATAGTTTAAGGTGTTAGAGTAGTTTTTAATTTTTGTTTTTGTTTCTTTCATTCATTTTAGGAAGCATGCCCTTGCATAAACACAAGAGTCACAAGAAGTTCAAGTCATGTAGTGGAGATAATAGATTTAGATATCACATAATTAGAACGAACCCTTAGGAAAGCTCGACAAGAGGAAGACAAAGAGTTAGGAAAATCACAAATGGCCAAGGAATTTCAGAGAAATATGGATCAAAAAGCTAATCGAGGATGGCAGCAGAGGACCCGTATAGACTTTATGAGGCCAAGGTTCAACCCATCAAACCAAAAAGTGGCTAGGCTGCCTATTCAATCGGTCTCATTCGAGATTAAGCCAGCCCTCCTGAACATGCTTCAGCAGAATGTCCAATTTTATGGATTGGCGAATGAGGATCCTAGCGTGCACATCGTGAACTTCCTCAAGATCTGTGTCACTTTCTGGCATCACCAGATATCGGAGGAAGCTGTTAGGATTAGGCTGTTCCCTTTCACACTTAGAGATAAAGTGAAGGCTTAATATCATTCACTGAGCCCCCCCAACATCACGACATGGGAGCAGCTTTTGTGTGCCTTTTTAGATAAGTACTTCCCACTGACAATGACCACGAAGATAATAAAGGAAATAACCAATTTCCAATAAGGTGATGGGGAGTCAATTTATGAAGCGTGGGAGAGATACAAGGATCTAGAAAGGAAGTGCCCACACCACAAACTACTTAAGGAGTTCCTTTTACAGACTTTCTACAATAGAGTGAACCCACCTACTAGAGGCACGATCGATGCAGCATCAGGAGGATCTTTGATGAGGAAGACGGTTGATGAAGCAGAGGAGTTGATCAAGGAGATGCCTAGCAATAGCTGCTTATAGACAAGCGAGAGAGGTAGGCAGCCTAATACTTTTCAAGAGAAAAAGGGAATCGTCACGATCAGATGACGGAGATGTAAGTGAAGATCGACAATTTGATGCGATAACTAAGTAACATGAAGGCATTGTCATCAACCCAGGTGAAGGCTGTACAAGTGAAGTGTGAGTTCTATGGTCAGACAGACCATGATACTGTGGACTACTACTTGATGAGAGAGGATAACCAGGAGCAAGTGAACTATATGGGGGCGTAATTGGATGAGGAGGGGGAAACCCTACTTCAACACCTACAACCCCGAATGGAAGAATCACCTGAACTTCTCCTGGTGGAACAACACTGACAGATAATTCAGGCCTTAGGGATAATCGGGCTTTCAGCAAGATAAAGCAATCTCGATGGAGTTGAAGTTGAACAAAATTTTGGATAAAATTGGAGGCATGGAGGAAGCAAATAGGAGGCTCGAGAGCAAATTCGAGCAAGTTATAAAAAGCCATGCCTCATCTTTACACAATCTAAAAGTCCAAGTGGGGCAGTTAGTGAGGCAATATTGACTCAAAATGCTGGAACTCTTCCAAGCAACACCAAGTCCAATCCAAAAGAATGTATCATGGTTATCAGTAAGACCTAGGATGAGTAGCCGGAGAAGGTGAAGGATGAAAAAGAAGGTCAAGTGATTAAAGAAGACCCTTCAAGTGAGCCTATGATTGAGTCACTTACCGTCACTTGGCATGTATTTCCATTCCTTATTATGCAGCAACGAGAGTTATATACAAAGAGGGAAGCAGAAAAATTACGGGAGATTGAGAAAAATAAGGTCGAGGAAGTAACGGAACAAATACAGACAAAGTTCAAATTATAAGAGCCCGTCAAGAAGAAGGTTAAGGAGTGACCACTGGAAGATGACCCCAACATAGCTATAAAGAAAGAGGACACAGGGGAATTTTTCATCCCCTGTAGCATTAGTAGAATCATTATAGATAGGGCATTCGTGAATTTGGGTGCAATTATAAATATGATGCCCTATACATTTAGTATGAAATTGGGGTTAAGACAGTTAGTGCCCACCAAGTTTGTGGTAAAGATGACTGATAGGACAATGCATAAACCATTGGGGATTATAAAGAAGTGACGGTAAAGGTGGATGAATATACCTTTCCCATATATTTTTTCATATTGGACATTGGTGAAGATATGGACATCCTTATAGTTCTTGAAAGAGTGTTCTTGGCCACCACCCGTTGAATAATTGATGTTAATGGGAGGTAAATTAACTCTGCGAATAGGAAAGGCAACTTTGACTTTCAAGGTGACTATAAGTGAGTACGGACCTCCTCCACCTCTAATGGATGGTCAATAACCTAAACCTTAAGGAGAATGGGAGGATGTAGAGGATCCTGGTAATGCTTTCAGGAAGAAGCACTCGCGAAGGAGAAGACGAGGAAGGGAAAATTGTAAGGACAGTAGAAATTGCAGTATGGTAGCTAAAGTGTAGACTTTGAGATTAATGAAGACACTACCATCGAACCATTTATTCCAATCACCGTGAGCTTAATAGAGTGTCAAGCTACTGACATGAAAAGAAGCGCTGCATGGAAGGCAACCCATGGAAAAGTAGTTCCTTGATTAGTTTGTTAGAATGTTTAAAATTCTTTAGTTAGGATTATGTGGATGATCGTGTAACCATGAAAAAAGAGGTCAAAAAGGGCCACAAAAGAATCAAGCAATGGACGTGAAAAGACTAAAAAAGAACAAAAGAAGCAAATTAGGAAGTGGATCATGGCCTCCGAATTTGCACCAAAAGGGAAGGGCACGAAACTATTTTAAAAAACTTTACCATTTTTCCCTTTTTACCACTTATATATTCAATTCTAACTTCACTTTCATTTTCACTTTATCTCTCTAGAATTTAAGCATCCAACCACTCTCACCTCTCACTAAAAATTTTGACCTTTCAATTCCTTCTAAATTCTACCAAATCATGCCATGAATTAAACAATCAGAAACCATATGGACGACAACAAGTTACAGGATGAGGATGAAGAAACCGAGCAGTGAATTTCAGAGTACCCTTTCTAATTTACACTGAGGAGGAAGGTACTTATTTTCGCTCCCTTTGTTCTAGACAAATTGTAGTTCCCAAGTATTTTGACTTTGACACACTAGATAGGCTAGAATTGCATGATTAGATAGAAAACCTAGCGGAGAGTATCCAGTAGACTCAATTTATTCGATTTCAATTCCTTGTTTATGAGGAGCTTATATTGGAATTTTTCACTTCCCTGACCTATGACCCTAAGAATCTAAAAGAATTGTGGTTTAGGTTGGAAGGATGAGGCTATGAATTTAATGTGGAAATCATGTGCGAGATGTGTGGATTCCCCAAATCCACCATCGTCGATCAACATGATGACTTCCGTCCTTCCCAATACTGGAATGAGCTTACTGGAATTGAGCAATTTCATGCAAAGAATGCTCACACTTCCGTCCTTCCCAATACTGGAATTGAGCAATTTCATGCAAAGAATGCTCACAACAACATTGTCCGATCCCACAAACACTTGTTGCTGCACAAATTTATGTGTCAGCTGGTTTTTGACAAGACCGAAACCAACAAGTGTTCTACCAAGGAACTTTTTACACTATAGTGCAAGGACCACAGTATTCCAGTATGCACGTCCACCTATGTACTTAATGCAATTGTTACAACTCCGTGTAAGAGGAACAACAATCTAGGAATGAGGTATATATAATGTCGGCCATCGTAGAACATTTTGGTGTGGAATGGAGGGGATTAACTGTTCACCTCCCAGAATTCCTAAACCACCATCAATTATGGCAGGCTAAAATCTTTAAGTCCCATAATATAGAACTTAGGGCAAGTCAGCGCAAGTTCAAGCTCAGCACCACCTCGGCAAGCACAAGAGGAATCCAGCAGAGAAGAATCTGAGAAAGAAGAGGAAGAAGAACAAGGTTGGAAGAAGTTTTTGGATGCAATCACCGAGACTAACAAGACACTTGCAGAGATAGTGCATACACAACGACACTAGAGTCGGGATATCTGATGGATCCATCAGTATTTTAAGTCTCAAAGTGTTCAATTACCGCCTTCGACACCATCACCACCTCCATCTCCATAGGACTTATGCCTAACCCAATTTTTTCTTTCTTTTTAGTTATTTTTTCAATTTTGCCTTCAGTTCAATTTTTTATGTTATCAATTTTGCCTTCAGTTCAATTTTTTTATGTTACTTTTATTTGTTTATGTTTACTTTAAATTCTTTCTATTTTTTATGTGCTTTTGTGTGCCTTCTTCTCACATTAAGGACAATGTGTTGTTCAAGTGTGGGGAGGGATTTTGTGTTTTTGCTCTTAAATGTGATTTTGCATAACATATGATAGTTATTAGGTTGAATTGTGTGAATTGTTTGAATGTGTTAATGGTTTAGATGAGTGAAATTTGTTTAATTTTGAACATAGTCTAGTAGGTTGTGAATGATCATTAGCTCGCAAAATTACTGAATTAGGGTTTTTGGATAAATATACAGCTTAATTACGACTTAGTGTAAATTTAGCACCCTCTAGGTTGTTACATTCATCCATAATTTGAGGCCCTTTTAACTTAAATAACTTAACTAGTATTTTCCATGAAAATGAATAGCTAAAAAAATAAGGTAGAAACATTTTTTGTTAATAAATTACTATTCCGCTGACCATTGGGTTATGAATAGAGCTAGTAGCCAATTGAAAACGTGATAATAGCTGAGTAATTGGATCAACACGCATCACAAATGTATGCCTTCACATTGAAAGGCTATAATGACATTTCAATTAAGTCGTTAATGAATGACTTAGTCGAGTAACCAGATCGACATTCATCACCAATGTTTACCTCTGATTAAAAGACTAAGTCTGTGTTTTTTATTAATTTTTTTAAAAATGTTTTCTTAATAAAAACCTACCGGACTTGTAATAAGCTTGAATTTTCATGAAAATGTACTTAGGAACAGTTACAGAGTCTGAAGGAGCAAAGAATTATTAATGTGCGTGTATAATTGAAAAGGGTAATTGAATTACCATTTAGATCCTAATTAACTTGTATATTTAGTTCAAAGCCCTTAGACATAGATTTTGCAGGTTAATGATTAGGTATAACTTGTCAGATTGTGTTCAAGATTAAATTTATTTCATGAGTTGCAGCCATTGTCTCATTTTTGCATTATGTGCTTTGTGTTTATTGTGTTCGTTATGTTTGTTGTTTTGTTTGCTTGAGGCCAAGCAAATGTTTATAAAAAAATGTTTAACAAGGTAGAAAAAAAATGTTTTAGTATGAGTCTTTCAGCTTAATTGTTATATTTTTGAGGTACCTTGATGTGTTTGTTAGTGTTTTAGGGTAAACGGCGAAGAACAGAGAAGTTGCGAAGAATTTTAGGCTAAAAACATAGGCCACAATCATAACAGAGAGGGACGAGCTAGGGCAGCTAGGCCACGATCGTGCACTTTTGTCACGATCATTATGGAGAGCTTGAATCTAGGCCACGATTGTGCACTCTAGGCCATGATCGTGATAGAAAGGTTTAGACGCTGGCCACGATTGTGGTAGGCAGGGCTACGATCATGGCCTCTGTCGGGCTGAAGCAAAAACTCGAAGTTCATAAGATTTTTATAATTTTTCAACCCCAACTTTAACCTAGAGCATCCAAAGTATAAATACATCATTATGAGACAGATATAGTAGTTGTGGAGAGTCTAAAAAGGAGAGCCTTCACATTAACCAATTCCAAAAAAACCTAGAGAGAAATCAGGAGATTGAGGAAGGAGACAAAGGAAGAGAAACACGGAGAAGAAGCTTGACGCGATGTACTTCCCAGAACAGGGAGTTTCCCACTGTCGCTACCTCTGCAATTCCATTCCCGACTTATTTTTTGATTATTTCAATTTTATTCATGTATAGAATTGAAATTGGTGTTGAGAATATGTTGCGTTGAATGTTAAGTTTTTATTTATACTCACCTTTGAGATTTTTATTTTTGAGATTAATAAAGTTTGATTGATTGTGTTTTTTATTGATTTAATTGTGATTTAATTCTGCTTTTAATAATTTGGCAATAGACTGAGAGGGTGAGTCGAGTGAAAATAATCAAGTTGGGCTAATGAGAGTTAGGTGATTTGATAGGTAAAGAATTGAATCAAACTGGTAGAATCATGTAACGAGAGATCGAGCATAAGTTCCCAGTAGGTTATTAGACAATTTAGAACTAATTTAGATTTTGGGTCAATTGTGAATCGAGAGATCACAATTCAAAAATTTAAATTAGGCATTATCAACTAGGATTAAGAATTATAACTCGAGAAAGAGTAATTCACTTTAGGACCGTCTAGACCCATTAATTCGATAATTGCACAACTGATTAGGTTTTTGTTAATTTCGGATTAAAACCCCCTTTCTCTCACTTGATAGTTTCTAGGTTGGTTTTAGGATTGGTTTGTGTGACTTGTTATCTTGTTTAGATTTCTGCAATTCAATTCTTGAAATTAATTATTTGATTGGTTTATTTTCTGCATTAGTTATTCATTTTGAATTATTGTAGTTTAGTATGACCTTAGATTTTAGGACTAGTTTAGCCCTCCTCGTAGGATTGATACCTTAGGTACTACGTGAATGACCCATACGCTTATGGAATTTACCAAGGTTAATAAATATTAAAACTTAGCGTGTGTAACCTTGCGATCAATTTCTACTACCATTTGACACTTAATTTTGCTACCATTTATCAATTGTCTTGTCACTTGACATTTTTCCTAGTTCAAAAATACTCATAAATATCATAAATTTCCCAAATTTTCACCAAAAATTTTGAATCAATATTTATACTCACTATATCAATTTTCAAGACATAACATTCACTATTCGCATCACAATCACATTAGAGCCATTTATTCCCTAGAATACATCAAATGAGTGTATAAACAATCGTTGTAATGTGTACAAAAATCAATTTTATGTATGTATACTACTGATATGCATAAGTATGCAATGCACCTTATAATTTCCCAATATTGTTTTCATGTACAGAAATTTAGGGTTCTAACCCTTAATATGGGAAAACGGGATACTACAATGAGGATGCCTAGGTTATTAGCGGTAGGTTACGTTGAGACCTATTAAGCTAGTTTAGGAGTCAGAGATAGCTTATACACCTCAACATATTATAACTTAACTCTTGTATTATTTAAGGAGAGGCTTGATAATGCTTTGAAAGTCTCCAGAGTAGTCATTAGAGTTGAAATTGAGTAAGGATCAACTTTGGAGAATAACACTAAGTCATTTACATAAGGCAATCTTACCAACTTTTGAGCCTTACATTTAGGATGAGACTTGAACTTCTTATCCTTGCTTGTCATGTTCTAGATCATTTATATCAGGACCTCCATGGTTGAAGTGAAAAGGTAGAGGGATAAAGAATCCATATACCTTAATCTCATTACATATTTCATTAGATTTTTAGGCTCCTCATTAACTATAAATTATTAATACATTAGGAAAGTCAAATGCATGCATTGTGTGTAGTATAAAGTTCAAATCCAAGGAATCAAACTTAATAGCACAATTCTTTCTTAAATGATTCCTATTATAATTCTTGACTAATTCTTGCATTAGAAGCACATTATCACCTATTGGTTTTCCCCTTATGAAAGCTTCTTAAGAGCTATTTGTCTCTTGTGAAATTACTAACTTCAATTTATCAGTTAGCAACTTTAAAATGATATTATATATGGTATTGCAATAATATATAAGGAAAAATTCTTTTATACAGTTAGGGGATTGTACCTTAGGGGATTAGACATATGTATATCTTGTTTGGCTCTTTAACATGCTCCTATTTCTGAAGAACTCAAGAACTGTATTTGTCATCATTGTTTTGGTTAAGCTATAGGTTTTTATAAAAGAAAAATGCATTAAACTCATCTGCTCTAAGTGCTTTATTAGGATGAAGGAAATGAATAGCTTATATAATATCTTTGAATTTAAAAGGCTTGATTAAGGCCTCAGCTAGATTGGTAGGAATTTGATTCCTTATAATGATTTTCACTGGATTGAAATATGAAGAAGCCTTAGACCTTGTCCTAATTATTTAAGAGAAAAAGCTGAAAACCTCTTTATGTAGATCATCTTTTATGGTGAGCATATTACCATTTTCATTCTTTAGAGAAGATATTTTGTTGGTATTCCTCTTTACATGCAAAGATATATGGAAAATATTTAGTGTCTGTATCTCCATCCCTTAAGTATAAGGTCTTTAATCTTTATCTTATTAAGGATGTCTTCATTTTAGAAATTATGTTGTATTACTGTAAGACTTTTTTCTCCTCTTCCTTTAGTTGTTCATCATAAAGAGCTTCATAGAAGGCACCTTTTATTCTATCCAATTTCTTTCTAGATTTTTATGTTGCTACTTGTAGATTGGATCCATTCATTTTATTTAGGATCTTAAGTTCAATCTTAAGCTTTATAGCATTCTCATGCAAGTGAATAAACTACTTCTTTTAATGCTTAAATTGATCCCTTTTTATATAAAATTATCAAAAGACTCAATCTCAATTAGATAGCTATTAAAATAAAAAGGGAAATTCTTCTCTGTTTGATCAATGTGCTTTGTATATTGATAAGGGGTATGATCAGAGAGCAATTTAATATTGAATGAAGCCTTGCTTTCTAGAAAATTCTACATCGATACATTATTAACCATAACTTTGTCCAATTTTTTCTTCATTAGCCAATTTTGTTTCTGGGTATTTGTCAAAGTGTAGTATTGATCCTCCATTCTAAGATTCTAAATTTGATTGACATAATCCTTCAGCTCATCAGAATGATTCCTTAGGCATATGACTCCTACTTCAGCTTCATTTGAATGCAGTATACAGTTGAAATCTCCTATTAATAAACAAGGCTCTTTTATACTATCCCCAATCCCTATTAGTTTATTCCACTACACTGCTATTTGAAAGTTGTGATTCAAAGTATAAACCATTGAAATTTGAGAACTTAAATTTGTATACTTCCTTTCATTCTCAAATGCATTATTTTTTGATCCATTTGATAGGTGTACCAAACCAAACCAAAACTAAACATACCCAAATTCCCCCCTAAGCAGGGTATGGGGAGGTAAGATGTACACAGTCATGCCCGCATCTCCGATGGAGATACAGAGATTATTTCCTGATAGACCCCCGGCTAAGGTAAGAGCAAAAACAAATAACAATAAACAAACAAACACAAACAAGCAATAAAAACAAACATAAGAACAAACCCAAGAAACAAAAAACAAACAGATCAGACCAATGCAAGTATATCACTGTATAAGTATAAGAATATATGTATATGCATAGGGACTATAACCTATAGAATGCACATGAAACTAAAAATATATACATACATGAAGATGTAAATATGTGAGCAGGCATAAGCAGAGATAAATAAAAATTGAAATGAAGAAAT
>JANQAP020007602.1:0-11647 GCA_026874005.2 Erythroxylum coriaceum | reverse complement strand
AAGGGCTCACCATCCACGATCGTGGCCTGCATGCCACGATTCAGACGACAGATGGGCCATAATCGTGGCCTACGTTAGACAAATGCGCAGACACTCAAGAATGTCAATTTTTTAAGGATTGTTTGGACCTTTCCGACCTCTGAAAAGCCATAGGGTTACCCAAAACACAAGAGGATATAAAAAGAAGAGAAAGAGGCAAAGAGAGGAGCTTTACCTTCAGCCACTCTTGGAAACCCTAAAAAGGGAGAAAAAGAAGAGAGAGAGAGAAGAAGAAAAGGAAGAAGGAGGAAGAAGAAGTAGATCCCGATGCCACTACTCCTCAGA
Source organism: Erythroxylum coriaceum (assembly GCA_026874005.2). Taxonomy (NCBI): domain Eukaryota; kingdom Viridiplantae; phylum Streptophyta; class Magnoliopsida; order Malpighiales; family Erythroxylaceae; genus Erythroxylum; species Erythroxylum coriaceum. Next base: position 11,323 of record JANQAP020007602.1, on the reverse strand, counting down.
TCATATGGTATCTCGACGCTGCTGCCTTCCTGATTTACCCAATCTAAGTTCCATTTTCTCTTCATTTCCTTTTTCATTTAAATGTATAAAGTTGAGATGGATTGTATGGAAATGGATTTTAGGTCGTTGATAATGTTCTAAACTCTCTTTTAGGATTTTACTTTAAGTTAATGTTGATTTAATTATTTTGTATTTATTGGTTTGGGTGTTATGATTGATTAATGTATTTGTATGTTGTGGTAACAAACTGAGGGGATGAGCTAGATAAAAATGATTAGATAGGATTAATGAGAGTTAGGCGATCTAATTGACCACTTAATCAATCTAATTGGTAATTTCGTGGAGAGAGATCCTGTGCAAGACTCGATTGTTTATTAGAGAGCTTTAGAACTAATTAGAATTATGGGTAATTTGTAAATTAAGAGATTGCAAGTTCCATAATTCGATTAAGGTTTACAATTTAGGGTTTAATAGTTATTACTCGAGAGAGAGTAATCAACCTACGACCGTTTAAAACCAACATCCCGTAAACTCATTAATGGTTAGATTAGAATTAATGATAGGTAAAATCCCTTCTCTCATAATTTGATTAACTCTCTTGACGGATTTCCATTATGGCCTATGTGACTGCTCAGTTTAATTTTTTCTTGTTGAATTTTTGTTTTACAACTCGTGAATTAATTTCTAGTATTTACTTTCTGTGTTCACTTGTGCAGTGTTTATTTCTTTTTATTCTTTTTGCTGAGCCTTAGACGACTTAGGATTAGGCTAGTACCCTCCTTGTGGGATCGATCCTTCAATACTATAAAGTACGACCCGTGCACTTGCGAATTATTGATGGTTTTATAAATTAGGATGTGTGTTTTTACCTTGAGTGTAAATTTTGCATATTGTATGATAGTTTGTTTAGGTTGCATAATGTGAATTAGGTGAATGCGTCAAATGGCTAAAACTTAACGGGATAGATTTAGCCTTAAACATAGTCTTTTATGTTGTGAAGATTTATTAGCTTGTGAAATTAGTAACCTAAGTTACTTAGGGCTAAATATGCTAGTTAATTAGGATATAATGTTAGTCAATTCACCCTAGTAATTTGCCATACTCATTTATAATTTTAGGCCAATCAAATAAATGGCATTATTAGCACATTTTCATAAGAATGATTAGATAAATCAATAAGGTAGGCAAAATTTTATGTTAAAAAAAGGGATTGTATAATTTTAACTAAAATAACTATTCCGCTAGCCTTCGGGTTATAAATAGAGCTAGTAGCCAGTTGAGAATGTGATGCAGCTGAGTAACTGAATCGACACGCATCATAAAGGTGTGACTTCGTGTAAAAAGGCTATAATGACATTTCAACCAAGCAGCTTAATAACAACATGACTTAGCTGAGTAACCAGATCGACATTCATCACAAAGGTTTGCCTCTGCGTAAAAAGACTAGGTTCATGCCTTTAAAGAAAAATCAACAAAAAGAATGTTTTCAAATAAAAACCTACCAAACTTGTTGGTAGCTTAATTTTTCATGAAAACCTATTGAGGAATAGCTACAATTTTATTTTGACTAAATGATTATCAATGTGTGTGTGCAAGTGATAGGGGTGAATAGACTCAACATTAAAATTTTGATTAGTTAGTATATTTAATCCAAGGTGCTTAGATGCGAATTTCACTTGTTAATAAGTTAGAATGACTTGAAGGATTGTGTTTATAGTTAAATTTATTTCGCTAAGTTGAAGTCATTGCCTCATTATTGCATATGCGAGTTTTGTGTTTTCTTGATTTGTTTGATTGATTTTGTTTTCTTGAGGACAAGCAAACGCTTAAGTATAGGGATGTGATAAGTGTTACATCGTGTTTTAGAGCATAGTTTGATACGTTTTTAGTTGTTAACTGGATCATTTAGTATGTGTTTAGGTTTGAATTGTGTTAGTTTGCTAATTAATTGTGTTTTAAGTGTTTTATGGGTTAGTATAAGCTTTTAAGCTTAAATATTATGTTTTTGAGGTACCTTAATGTGTTTGCTAGTATTTCAGGGTCAATATCGAAGAATGGAGGAGTTTTGGAGACATTCGGGCTGAAACAACGGCCTACGATCATGACATGTCAGGCTATGATAATGATAGAAGCCCAGGGAATGGCTCACGATCGTGGCCTGCATGCCACGATCATGATAGAAGGCTCAGATGTAGGTCACGATCCTGCCTTGCAGGGCCACTGTCATGGGCTGCATCGGGCAGACGTGCAAAAATTTAAGAACATCCCCGAAAAAGACTTAGGATTACCCAAAACATAAGAGGATATAAAAAGAAGAGAAAAAGGTAGAGAGAGGAGCTTTACATTTAGCCACTCTTGGAAACCCTAAAGAGGGAGAAAAAGAAGAGAGAAAGAGAAGAAGAAGAGGAAGAAGGAAGAAGATTAGGTGGTATCCCGATGCGGTTGCCTTCTCGATTTGTCCAACCTAAATTCCATTTTCTCTTCATTTCCTTTTTCATTTATAAAGTTAAGATGGATTATATGGAGATGGATTTCAGTTTGTTGATAATGTTTTAAACTCTCATTCGGGATTTTACTTTGAGTTAATGTTGATTTAATTATTTTTGTGTTTATTAGTTTGGGTGTTGTGATTGATTAATGTATTTGCATGTTACGATAACAAACTGAGAGGGTGAGCCAGATAAAAATGATTAGATCGGATTAATGAGAGTTAGCCGATCTAATTGACTATTTAATCAATCTAGTCATTAATTTCATGGTGAGAGATCCCGTGCGAGACCCGATTGTTTATTAGAGAGCTTTAGAACTAATTAGAATTGTGGGTAATTTATAAATTGAGAGATTGTAAGTTACATAATTTGATTAGGTTTTACAATTTAGGGTTTAATGGTCATTACTCTCGAGAGAGTAATCAATCTTATGACCGTCTAGAACTGACATCCCGTAAACACATTAATGGTTATATTAGCATTAATGATAGTAAAATCCCCTCTCTCTTAATTTTATTAACTCTCTTGACGAATTTCCATTGTGACCTATGTGACTACTCAGTTTAATTCTGTCTTGTTGAATTTTTCGCTTTACAATTCTTGAATTAATTTCCAGTATTTACTTTCTGTGTTCACTAGTGCAGTGTTTATTTCTTTTTATTCTTTTCTCTGAGCCTTAGACGACTTAGGATTAGGCTAGTACCCTCTTCTTGGGATTAACCCTTCAATACTACAAAGTATGACCCGTGCACTTGGGATTTTTGAGGGTTTTATAAATTGTAAAACTTGCTCAATAGCTCCAGATGTTGAGTTTTGGCTCTCAATTTGTAGGTAAATATGTAAGGGAAGCTTATAAGGATGAGATGAGGGATGCATTCCTTTATTGGAAACAGGGGTATAGGATAGTATCAGAAAATGAGAAAGAGTTTGATAGATTGTGTATGTATGCAGAGAGGTTTGATAGATTGCGTATGTATGCAGAGAGATTAATTCCTACAAGGTAAATAAGTGTATGAGATTTGAAGCAGGCCTCCATTATGACATGAAGAAACTCCTTGTTGCACTACAGATTAAGGATTATGGAGAGATGGTAAAGGCAACTTTGAAGATTGAAAAGGTTAACATTGATGAACATAAATGGACAAATAGGGGACAACAGAAGAGGAGTCAGGGATAAACTAGTTCATCCTTCTCAGCCAGTAAAAAGCAAAAGGGTTCAGGGTCTTAGGCTCTAGCACAAACACAGACATCCTATCAACAATCGAGATAGAGTCAGAGATCGATGGTTAGGACAGGATAGTGAACTCTATAGAACTTTATAGTTAGTACAACAGGTGGATCAGGACATAGATTAGTTACTCCATGTGAGCATTATGGGAAGAAACATGGCAGACAGTGTTAGAAGATGATGGGAGCAAGCCTACAATGTGGATCTGTAGAGCATTTTCAGAGATATTACCCTGGTAGACGGTATCAAACAGTTAGTCAAGCAGAGAGACCAGTTCCTATGACCCTGAGGGGTAGAGGTAGAAGTATGGTAGCTAGTTCTGGTGCTAGTGGTCAGAAGGCCGCATCAGAGACAATTGATGGATCTAATACCCGTACTCGAGTGCATGCATATGCTATATGGGCTTGTGATAACCAAGATTCCCCATATGTGATATTGAGTACTTTTACTATCTCTGATATTTCTATTTATGCATTGATAGACGTAGGACCTACACATTCTTATATGTATGTCATTGCCTGAAAATATTGGGTTACTTGTTGACACTTTTGAACATTATATTCTAGTTACAAATCCTTTGGGTCATAGCGTGGTGGTAAAGCGTGGTGGTAAATAGGGTCTACAAGAATTGTCCGTTAAGAATACAAGGTTATGAATTTCCTAGTAATTTGATTGAATTACCATTTTGTGAATTTGATGTGATCCTCGGAATGGATTGGCTTTCTAAACATCATGCAATGGTAGATTGTCATCTTAAAAGAATCACTCTTAAAATAGTTGATAGTGATGAGATCACTGTTATTGGAGAAAGGTAAAATTTTCTCTTCAATGTTATATCAGCGATAGTAGCAAAAAGGCTTATTAAAAAGGAGTGTGTAGCCTACTTAGCTTCTGTTCTTGAAACTAGAAAGGATGATCCTAAAATTCAAGATATATCAACTATATGTGACTTCTAGGATGTATTTCCTGAGGAGTTGCTAGGGTTACCACTAGAAAGAGAAGTTGAATTTTCTATTGATGTGATACCTAGTACAACACTAGTATCCATTGCACCATATCAGATGGCACCCACATAACTTAAAAAATTGAAAATCCAGCTACAAGAACTTCTTGAGTATATGCCCTAGTGTGTCTCTTTAGGGTGCACCAGTGTTATTTGTCAAGAAGAAAGATAGGTCTTTTAAGTTATGTGTAGATTATAGACAACTGAATAAAGTGACTGTGAAGAATAAATATCCACTGCCTAGAATAGATGACCTTTTTGATCAACTTAAAGGTGCAAGTGTTTTCTCTAAAATTAATCTAAAATCAGGATATTACCAGTTAAGAGTAAAGGAAGTAGATGTTCCAAAGACAACTTTTAGAATGAGATATGGGCATTATAAATTTTTAGTGATGCCTTTTGGACTCACAAATGCTCCGGCAGACTTTATAAATCTCATAAATCATATTTTGAATCCTTAGTTGGATCGATTTGTGGTAGTCTTCATTGATGATATCTTGGTTTATTCTAAGAACCGAGAAGAGCATAATGAGCATCTGAGAATTATGTTACAGACTTTGAGGGTTAAATAACTTTATGCCAAGTTCAGTAAATGTGAATTTTGACTTGATGGAGTTCTTAGTCATGTCATATCAGCAGATGGGATTAGAGTTGATCCTAAGAAGATAAAATTCATTCTAGAATGGAAGCCACCTAGGGATGCTACAGAGATTAGAAGTTTCTTAGGTTTGCTAGGATACTATAAAAGATTTGTTAATGGATTCTCCATAATCGCAGCACCTTTGACTAAGTTACTTCGACAAAATGCAAAATTCATATGGAGTGATAAATGTCAGGAAAGCTTGAGAAGTTAAAGGCCATATTGACTAAAGCGCCTGTTCTTACACAACCTGTACCTCGTAGAGACTTCGTGATCTACAGTGATGCCTCGCGTAATAGGCTTGGATGTGTACTTATGTAAGAAGGAAAGGTAGTTGCTTATACTTCTAGGCAACTTAAGCCTTATGAAAGGAACTACCTGACCTATGATTTAGAGTTAGTAGCCATAGTCTTTGCTTTGAAGATTTGGAGGCATTACTTATATGGAGAGAAATGTTATATTTACATAGATCACAAAAGTCTTAAATATTTGCCTATACAGAAAGAGTTGAACTTAAGGTAAAGAAGATGGATAAAGTTGATTAAAGATTATGATTGCATCATTGACTATCATCCAGGTAAAGCAAATTTTGTAGTCGATGAAATTAGTAGGAAATCATTATCAACTTTAAGATTAATGAATGTTAGATTATTAGTATCTAATGATGGAGCCATTATAGTTGAGTTGAGACTTAAACTAAACTTGTTACAACAATTTAAGGAAGCACAGAAGCAAGATGAAAAGATAGTTATCATTTTTAAACAAATTCAAGAAGGGAAGGATAGTGAATATGCAATCAAAGAGGATGGCTACTTGTATTACAAAGATAGAATTTGTGTCCATAATGATGATGAGCTGAAAAAGAACATCATGAAGGAAGCCCATAGTAGTTCATAAGTTGTGCATCTGGGAAGTCCTAAAATGTACCAAGATTTGAAGACACATTATTAGTGGTCAGGTATGAAAAGAGACATTGCAAAGTATGTTACCAAGTGTCTTACATGCCAACAAGTAAAAGTAGAACATCAAGTTCCATCAAGTTTACTTCAACCAATAACAATACTCGAATGGAAATGAGATCGAATCACGATAGATTTTGTGTCTTGTTTGCCTCAAACTAGGAACAATCATAATGTCGTATGGGTGATTGTAGATAGATTGACCAAGTCAACTTCCTTCTTATCTATCAAAACTGACTACCAACTCTCAAAGTATACAGAATTATACATCAATGAGATAGTGCAGTTGCATAGATTACCATCTTCCAATGTATCAGATTAGGATCCAAGATTCACCTCAAGATTTTGGAAGAAATTACATGAGGCCTCAGGTACTAAGCTAAATTTTAGTGCAGCTTTTCATCCTCAAATGGATTGATAATTAGAAAGAGTGATTCAGGTGCTAGAAGATATACTTAGGAGTTTTGTTATTGATTTTAAAGGAAGTTGGGATGAACACCTCCCATTGATTGAATTTTCATACAATAATAGCTATCAAGCAAGTATACAGATGGCACCGTATGAGGCTCTTTATGGTAGAAAGTGTAGAACACCCTTATGTTGGATAGAACTTAGTGAAAGCAAGGTCGTGGGTCAAGAATTGATAAAGGAAACTGAGGATAAGGTGAAGATTATAAAGGAAAGGTTGAAAGCTGCTTCTGATCGCTAAAAATCATATGTAGATTTGAAGAGAAACGATATTGAATATGTTGTGGGTGACAAGGCTTTCTTGAAAGCTTCACCATGGAAGAAAGTGTTTTGATTTGGTAAGAAAGGTAAGTTATGCCCTAGATTCATTGGTCCATTTGAGATCATTGAGCGTGTGGGACCAATAATCTACATATTAGCATTGCCACAAGATATGGAAAAGATTCATGATCTCTTCCATGTGTCTTTGTTAAGGAAATATCGGTCTAATCTATCATATATTATAAAACTGGAAGATATTGAAATATAACCAGATCTAACTTATGAAGAGAAGCTAGTGAAATTTCTAACAAGAGACACAAAACAGAAAAGGAACAAGACGGTTCCACTGGTGAAAGTACCATGGATGAATCACAAGGTCGAGGAAGCTACATGGGAACCGGAAGAAATCATAAGAAAGTCTTATCCTTGGCTATTTGACATAGGTAAATTTCGAGGACAAAATTTTATTTTAGAGGGGAAGAATTGTAACACCCCAAAAATCTCAATTTCATGAGTAGTACTTTTTGGATCGTGAATAGTATATCCTGAGGTGAATAGTAACACCGACCCAAATTGCTTTTTATTTTATTTGACATAGGATAGTATTATTCAAAGATAGCTCGAGGATCAAATTAGAGCTCAAAACGAGTTCGTTTTGAGGGTTTGACCAAGAGTTGACCAGTGGTCAAAGTTTGACCCAAGAAAGAGTGAAAGTCAAACCTAAAAATATTAATGGAAATAAATAATATTAGTTAAGATCTTTATGTGGGGTTGATATTTTTCTTATGGGTATTTTTATTGAAAGGAAGAAAAGAATAGATTAAAAGTTAAAGTTATTTTTGGTTTTTTAAAAAAATGAAAAAGAGCTATTAAGGGACCACATGTCATTTTCTAGGCCACCTACCCTCTCTTCTTCACCTAGGAGTGCTGAGATTTCTTCTTTTTCTCCATTTTCTTTCAATTTCTTCCACTTTCAAGCCAACTTTCTCTATTTTTAACCCACAAATCACCAATTAAATACTAAATCATCAACCTAGGGTCCCCAAACTCACCATATCAATAAAAAGTTTGAGAAAAGATGAAGAAAAGGTAATTAGGTGTTCTTGATGAATAGTACCCAAAATTTTATAAGGTAAGTTAATAGAGTTTTGATTATTTTTAATACATGATTTCGCTGTAGTTGTATGCATTGATGAATAAAATGCATGAAATTGAATGTTTATGCAATATTATCAAGAAAAAGAAGAGGAATTGAAGGAGGGAGAGAAAGAGAAAGAGAAAGAGAAAGAGAAGGAATAAGGAATTATTGGTGAAATTGAAGTTGATGGAAGCTTGATTTGAAGAATTAGACATCAATTTGGTATATATTCTTGCCATTCTATTTTTTCCTAAAATTGTGTATTAGGTAATTTAGGGTTCTTGAGATGAATATGTCTTGAATGTCGTATGAACTTAATTAAAACCAATAACGAAAGAAAAAAATGACATTAAGGAGTGACATTTGCTTTGGTCGAGTATTAAATAGCTTGAATTGGCTATTATGAGTGTTTTTCATTAAATTTCAATGGAATTTAATTAGATTTTCCCCTAGTAAAATAGATAGGAATTGGATAAATGCGATAAGGTTGGCATGCCAATTAGGGAGTTAGTAGTACTGTGTCGTGATATGTGTTACCAGACCGTATGGCTCTGAGAGCTCGGTTCTAGTGTAAGACATTTGATTTGTGTTATGAACTACATGGCTCCGAGAGGTCGGTTCTAATATGAATCTATATATAAAAAAAGACCGTATGGTTTCAAGAACCCGATCTTGTATTTTAAAATCATGCTTATCCAGCTCGGTGATGCAATTTCGTTGAATTTTACTTTGAGGTAATTACAGAAAAATATATAAATGCATGACTAATGATTAAAGAACTTCAAATGAAAGTAATAATTGATTGTAAATTAAATTGTACAGTTTATTGATCATTATGTAATTAGATATTAATTATTATAACAGATACATGCTTGTATTTCAAATTGATTTTAAATGCCTATTTATGCTTATAAATAAATGAAGATATTTATATTTGAAAAATATTATATATTATGAATGTTATGGTGGAATGAATTAAATTGAATGAGAAATAGAATTGTTTGAACACCATTAAGCCTATAGCTTAGCGTGTGGATTTTCCTTCCATGTGTAGGTTTTGAATAGAATTTGAAGAAAGCTATGGTGGATCTACTACAAGACAAGAGCCATATAGAGGATCTTGGAAGACTTGGCAATGGATGTACTACAAAATGTTATTTTTGTTTTCGGTTATAGCATGTACATATAAAGAAGTGAAGGATTACATAATTTTATTGTGAATTATATATGAAAGTCATTTATGAAATTTAGTTTGAATGAGTTGAAATGTATTGGAGGATGGGTAAATTATTTTGTCTAGGAGTTTGACATGGAGATGGATAGTTGAGTAGCATGCATAAGAAGTGTATTAAAGTTTCTTTCAGGAGGTTTTAAGTAAATATAGAGGAAACTCTATCAAAATTTTTATAAAGTGAATAGTAATTGCTAGAATAATGAAGTTTTAAATAGAAAATATTGTAATTCGAAGTATTAGGTATTTAAAAATATGGTAACACTTGGTATGCCAATCCCATTATTGGGTATAGGGTGTTACAGTATATATACTAGAGTTCATATATTTTTCTCTCCAAAAGGCTTACTAAGGTGCTGGAAAGAATGTTTAAAATTTTTCTATGGAGCCATCAGGATGGGATGAAAGGGTTGGCTAAAGTCAAGTGGTCAAACATCTGTTGCTCTAAATATCAGGGTGGTTTGGGAATCAATGATATCAAGGCTACCAATTTAGCTTTAATTCTAAAATGGCTATAAAACATCACTTTAGATGAAGTGGATGTATAGTTATTTCTTGAAGGTTAAAATCACATGGGAGGAGAAAAGGAATTCTACTCATTCCCTGGACAACTATTACATCTCATAGACCAAGTTAAATTTGTTGTATTTTATAGAGTAGGGAATGGTGATAATACTTCAATGTGGTATGATAACTGGATAGGCTTTGATCTATTGATTCATCATGTTGGAATTTTAAAAGCTTGATTACATGGATGTTTGGATGATAAGGTCTCTAAGCTAATAGAGATTAATAATTGGGCTCTACCCAAAGGCTTATTGAGGTACAAACCTGCATACTTACCTGATATAAATAAAAATGATTGTTTCTTATGAAAAGGGAAACCAATTGTAAACATGACCTGTAAGGTAATATGAAGGTTGTTGCTTCCAATTGGCTCTTAAGGTTCCTTGGGTAATATTGTATGGAACAAGTTTTTAACTCCCAAAATCTCCTTTCTTTTATGGTTGCTAATGAAAAACAAATTAGATACAATGGATAAGTTATATTATCTGGAAGTGGATGAGAGTTAATCCTTATGTAGGAATTGTGAACAAATCAAAGATCATTTGTTTTTTAAATGCCAATTTGTATCTAGAGTCTAGACAGAGGTTTAAAGATGGTGTCATTGGGAGTGCTCTGGAAGCTCACTTGCGGATACCATTTAATGGTTGTTGGATCATTATTTAAATCATAATGACACTATGGCAACTTACTTTCTTGCTATGGGGATTTACATTCATCGGATATGGAATGAAAGGAAAAACATGAAATTCAAAAACAAAATTACAACTATGGAAGAGACAACAACTAGGATTTTATTAACCATCAAAGAGGCTATCTTCTTAAGAACTAAGACAATTGAGTCCTCAGTAGTGTAGCCAGTAGCTCACTATTGTTTATATTTTTTTAGTTTATTTGTGGGGTGATTCAACAATATCACCTCTTTTGTTTGGTTTGACATTGAACTACTTGCAATCCTAGATATTACTTCTTAATACATTCTTTAATTTCTCCAAAAAAAATCTTCATCTTTTACTTTGATTTTATTATCCCCTAAATTAATACTCTTTGCACCTATACACTACTCACTCATATTAGGTAATCCTTCTTTTATACCACATTCAAAAATATGATATATATGTATATATATGTATAATTTCTTCACTTAGATACCCTAACTTACTGAAATGTTTGGTTTATTATTCATACTATAAACCAAACATTAAAGAACCCATTAAAAAATCATTAAAGCATATAATGAAGTAATTGATGAATTAGTCAAAAAAGCATGCACAGCTGTAAATAATAAAGTAGTCAGTACATATAGTCTTTTGATGATTCAGATTACCTAAAATATAGTGAT
>JANQAP020007545.1:0-11649 GCA_026874005.2 Erythroxylum coriaceum | reverse complement strand
AACGAAGCACTATAACACAAACACAAAATTGATTTTCGATTCTACATCAAGGACATCGGAATCAAAAACCTAACCAAATTATGAACACATTAACTAATCAATTGATATTATTTCATTTAAAGCCCCCAAAACTGACCTTAAAAGGGTTTGCTAATAAAAACGACGAGTCCACAGCAAAGATGACGATGGAAGGGACGGACGAATCTAAAAAGCCTTTTCTTTTCTCTTTTTCTTTTTAAGTAAATAAAAGACAATGACTGATTAAATGTTTGACAGGTAACTGGATGGATATGCAAATATTATATAAGTTTAGTATGAAAATTTTAAATGATTTTCTTTTTTTCTAAAATCTATGTGGCTTTTGGGTTTTTTTACGTGGCTTTTAAAATCTACTTGGCCTCTCTAAATATAATTTTTATATATAGAAACGGTGCGTGTATGACACTTTCTAATTTTCGTTCAAAAAAGCCTTAAATTGAGTAGACGCATGAAAGTTTAGACCTTCATTGAGCAAGTTACAAGTTTAAGTCTTAAACTGATCAAACTAAAAAAATGTTAGGCCCCAATTTGGGCTTTTAGTCTCATTACAAGATATAGTTAAGTCTCTTACCACTAATACTCTATAATTCTAACAGGATGTAAAACAATTTTAGTAAGAGATAAAGATCTTAATTTTAAGACATAAGGTCTAGTGTCTAGAATTTAGAGAACCAAATGGGTTAGATGGTAGTGGCTATCAACCAATTAGAATCACAAAATAAAGGAAAGTTGTCATCTCAACATGAGGTAAATCCAAAAAATGTTAACGCAAGGACCTTGAGGAGTGGTAGGGAACTTGAGGATCCCAAGATGACCCTACAAAGGATGGCCAACAAAGATGAGATTGAGAAGGATTTAAAAGAAGAAGGAAATTCCTTATCTAGCTCAAAAGTAAATTCCAAATGTCCCAATGTAGTTAAGACTGATTCTCCATTTTTTTCTAACAGGTTAGCAAAATCAAACAAGGAGAAAAGGATAAGGAGATAGTAGAGACTTTTTGAAAAATAGAAGTAAGTATGCCTTTTCTAGACATAAGCAGACACATATGAAGGTACGTAAAATTCCTTAAAGAATTGTATACCAATAAGAGAAAGCTGAGAGGTATTAAGAAGGTCATGATAAGTGAGAACGTTTCTACAATCTTTGAAAGAAAATACCTCTGAAATGCAAAGATCCATGTATATTTACCATTCCTTATAAGATTGACACAGTAATTAAGAGAGCCATGTTAGATTTAAGAGCATCAATAAATGACACGTCTTAATCTATCTATGTTTATTTAAAATTGGGCCCTTTGAAAGAGACCGGTGTTATCATACAAGTAGCTGACTATACTAATTCTTACCTGGATCGAGTGGTCGAGGATGTTTTTGGTGCAAGTGAACAAGTTGGTGTTTCCTATAGATTTTTTATGGTGGATATAAATAATGAATCCTCTTACAATCCTATACCTATCTTACTAAGGAGTCCATTTTTAATATAACACAAACTAAGATAGATGTTCGTAAAGGTACCCTCATAATGGAATTTGATGGGGAAGTAATCCATTTCAATAATTTTGATGCCATGAAACATCATCAAGATGATCATTCTTTTTTCTCTATTGATGTAATTGATCCTTTAGTATAGGAAATGTTTAAGTTAAATTGTAAAGATCAATTAGAAGCAATTTTGACCAAGCATTTGGAGTTAGAAGCTATTATAATACATTTTGTGTTAGGTTTTGAATATTTTTTGTTCAATTTTTAGTATTTTCTAGTATCTTTGTTCAAGCTTATTATTAGGTTTTTATGTTTAGGTTGAGTTTTAAGGACCTGAGGAGAAGACTTAAAAAGATCAGAGATAGATAAAGTACATGGCCAATTGGACTAAACTTGGTCATGCCTTCTTTTTGGAGAACATAATTAAAAAACAGAAGACAGATCAAGACACAACTTTTTAACATAGATGGAGAGTCCAAATCTAAACATGGTCTTTAGAGAATATTTAGAGGACATATCAAGATTTTAAGGAAGCCCAGAACTGTAGCTTCAGGAATTCGTTTGGACTAGCAATCGTTTATTCAAAGTAAAACTTATTTCTATAGAATTGGCAACCTGACCACTAGAGCTTTACATGGACATATATGAGGGTTATGAGACCCAAATGAGGTGATTAAAAAGCTCAAATTCAAGCCAACATCTTAGTCCATAATTCCTATGTAAAAATTGAGGCCCAAAAGTGCTATTTTGAGGGGCTAAAAAGGTTGAGAATGAGATACAAAATCTATCTTAGCCAGGTCTGACCTTCCCTTGGTTTTTGGCCCATATCTTTAGTTATAGGGCTTTGGTTTAAGAAAAACAGGATCCGTTGGAAAGATGAGAGGGGAAAATAATTGATGTGTAGAGATTGTGACCTAAATATGAAGAAATAGAGGTCAAAAATGGGGGAAATATCGAGACAGAAATAGAGTTCCAGATGTAGTTTAGGAGAACACACGTGAATACGCACGGGATAGGAGAGACTTCTTTATTCTTTTTTATTTAATTTTTTCTTTAAAACACTGAAATTTGTGAACAAATTAGGGTGAATCAATTTTGTTTTGTGATCAACATTGATTGAGAGCTAGAGAAAGCGAACGAGAGTTTCACTCCTAATCATCATTCAGGGATTCTTTTGTTCTCTATTCTTTTATTTTGATTTCAAAATTTTCTTGTTTCAATTTCTTCTTGATACAATGGAATTTACTAGCTTGAATTCAATTGATATGAGTATTATTTTCATTTTAATGATGAGCTAAATTATTCTTACCTAGGGTTTGCATCTAGATTTAATTGAATGTCTTGATTTGATAATTCACATTAATATATATCTTGCCTGAATTGATTATGTTATATTGAATGCTATGTCAAGCTTTTCAAATAGTTGAACACTACAAAGAAAATGTATGATCCAAATGAGAAGATGATGGTTTTGGAGGTAACAAGTGTTGTTTTTCAACATAAGTTACCTCCTAAACTAAAAGATCCTAGGAGTTTTATAATTAACATCTCTACGGGGAATGGGAAGGAAACAACTGACATGTGTGATTTAGGAGCTAGTATTAATTTGATAACCTACTCTATTTATTTTCAATTAAGGCTTGGGGAACTTAAACCCACCAAGATGGTCTTGCAATTGGAAATCGAACTATTAGATTCCCTAAGGGGACAATAAAAGACGTGTTAGTACAGGTTGGGGGTTAATAGTTCCTGTGGACTTTCTAGTCCTTAATATAGGGGAAGAAATTCCTAGGGATGCCAAGCATACTATTCTGTTAGGAAGACCTTTCATTGCCATCACTAACACTTTGATAGATGTTAAAAATGGAAAATTAACCATGAATGTTTTAGGAAAAATTGTGGAGTTTTCAATATTTAATACTTCCCCTATTCCCACTACTTCTGTGTACAAAAACTGCTCCTTTATTGATTGTATTGATCTTGCTGTTAGAGATGTTTTCTTGGAGGAAAGTAGTGATGACAAGCTTAAGCTTGCCTTGACTTTGGCCAAAGAGGTTGAGATTTTAGATTTGGAAATTGAGGAGTGCAAGTTGATTTTGGGTAGCAAGAATAACGAGAGAGATCTTGTGACAATTGAGGTAAAAGAAGAGGTTAAGGGAGAAGCTAATCAACTGAAATCAGTAGAACTAAAAGAGCTCCCAAAACACTTGAAATATGTTTTCCTTGGGGAGAACAACACATACTCTGTGATTAATTTTGCTTCTCTTAGTAATCAGGAGGAAGAGAAGGTTGTGAGGGAACTAAAAAGGTTTAAGAAAGTTGTTGGTTGGGAGTTGAGCGATATAAAGGGAATTAGTCCCTCCATGTGCATACTTAGAATAATCTTAAAAGAGGGGGCTAAATTAGTAAAAGAGCCCTAAAGGAGGCTCAAATGAAACATGGGTGAGGTAATTAAGAAGGAGGTCTTGGTGAGGGGGTGATCTACCTTATAACAGATAGTAAGTGTGTAACATCCCATTATCCTATGATTAGGGTCTAGGATACTATATATGAGAATTTATTGAGAAGTTAGAAGTGCATTTCATGCATCATATGGCATACACATACACGTGAAAAATGTTGTCACTCATGAAAATAACTTAACATGCATTCATTGACATTTTCCAGGTATAAGCGAATTTTAATGCGATTAAAATGTGCATTTTGGATTATTTGTATTAAAATTTGAATTGGTGTGTATTAGAATTAATTTCGCATTTTTGGTGACATTTCAGATATTTTAAAAATTTATCAAAAAATGTGGGGTATTTTAGACTAGGAAAAATGTAGAAATAAGAGACAAAAGGAAGTGTGACATTTGGTAGCTTAGATGATGGACAAATGGACTAATTATAGGTTGACAAATGGACCTATTAAGGTGTGACAAGTGGACAAATGGCTAAGAGACAAATGGTAGCATAACTAGGAGACAAATGTAACACATGCATTGGAGACATGTGTCAAGACTTAAAAGAGACACCTAAGTCATATTTTGGGCAAGGAAATTTTGGCAGTCCTCTTGCTTGCTTACTTCATCGAAATTCTCCACCATCAAACCTCTCTTCTTGCTCATCCATCACCTAAAAACCTAACTTCTGCATTTGTTTGTGTTATTGGCTCATCCACCACTGAAACATCTTACAAGTCTTCAACCATTTGGGGTTTTAATTGTTTCTTTATTCTTCTCTTTGTTTTATCCATAGAAATCTCTCATTTTTCTCTCCCCATTTCTGGAATTGCTGAAGGATTTGAAGTATAAATGAAGTAAGTTATGCTTTAAGTTTTATGGTAGTGTAAATGACTTCTGTTAAGGTTTTAATGTTTGTAAATGGATGCATGCGTAAATGATGTATATTTTCATGCTTGTGGATTGTTGCATGCGTGAATGGTGTTGATGTATGTATGGGTGGTGAAGAAAGAAGCAAATTCGGTGATATGATTAACAAGATGAAGGATTGTAGTCAATGGAGTTAAATGACGAGTAGTGAAATGTAGAAAATGTAATATGGCAAAATATGGAATTAGGTTCTAGTTTTGAGTGATGATCATTCATGAATTTGTGAAATGTAACTAAAGAATTCTGAACTGAAAAATTAGATTTAACTAAATCATCAACTTGAAATGATAGAACTTTGGTAATGAATTGTGTTGGAGTATGTTATATGCAGTGTTTTACTAAACATACATTTGTATTTTGGACATAACTTGATCTGTGAACATCCAAATTGGATGAATTTTGATTTAGAGAAAACTAAAAACATATGGCTACATTTTTCATGAAGGAATTGAATTTGACATCTATCCTAAAAAGTCTTGAAATTTGGCTTGAAGTTGAGAATTGTGTTCTATCAAGGTATGAGAACAGTCTGTAGTATTTTGATTATAACTTGCACGATACTAAACCAAAATGCATGAATTTGATGTCATTAAAACTTAAGACATAGAGGAACATTTGAGTAGAGATGGTGTTGCCTAAAAATCTCATTTTCTAGGTCATAATGGTCATATAAAACTGACCTAAAAATCTATCTTGAGAAAAACTGAAAAACTACAGAATAATTGGGAGATTAGTTTCTGTCACGATCGTGGCATGGGATTTCACGATCGTGGGCAGTTATTTTTCATGGAAATGTGTTGATTATGTAATGGTTGAACCAATTAAGAATGAAGTCACTTATTATGATGTTTTTGGACTTAATTTGGGCTTAAAATGAGGACATAACCTAGTGAATAAATTGCTTGAATGCTGTGAATGTAATGTTATGGATTTTATGAATGAGAATGTGTAGTTGAAGATGCTTCACCAATTAAATAGGGTTTGGTAAGGGGATGCAATCAAATTAGTATTTTAATTAGTGTGTAATGATGTTATATTAAAGGTAGTGAATTCTGAGAAAATTGATGTGAAATTGGTACAATGATATGTGTTGAATTCGGAAGAATGGAGGAAGAAAATTGCAGGGCACGATCGTGGCCCTCACGGCACGATCATGGCATGGCTAGAAAATGTTTATGTCATGATCGTGGCAAGGACACCATGATCATGGCCAGACTTATAGAGGAAAAGAGTTGTATTTTGGAGTAAAGAATGCTTAGAAGGTGTTGTAAATGGTTTATATAGTGTATTAAAGAAACATACTCAAGAATTTGTCATTGAACATGCATAATACATGACACTTTCATAAATGTACTTATGACTAATTATTCATATGAAAATGCATATGAGTGACATATAAATGTATGTGATTGCATATAGAGGATCACGTTGAGCGACCACTTCCAGACATTACCGGGACTTTAAGGCAATAAGCTGAAGGGAGCAATTGTGAGTAACCTAAGATGGTCTTACCTTAATTGTTTGTTTCAATTATGAATTGATTTGATATATTATGCTATGTACTGATTTCCAAACATAAAATGTCTGAGGCGTTTGATGCATGAATAATACATTGGAAGTGTTCCTTGAATGTGAATATGATTGACTACATGTATTCTCAACTTATATATTGAATGCCGGACCAAGTTCGCTGACCAATGTGAATGAGAAAGTAAATGCAAATGCAATGGATTGAATATGATGTTTGAAAATGTGATATGCATTTATTCCATAAATGCATGAAATATAAAGGCAATTATGACCGGAGTTGCTAGTGAAAAAGAGCTTAAAGCTCAGACATTTGTGATAAGAGCCTATGGCTTAATTTGTATGATAGAGCCCAGTATCCATAACGGATACGGGACAGTATGATAAAGCCCAGTATCCACAACGGATACAGGACAGAAAAAAGGTACTCGGCCATAATAACGTAATAAATAAATTTGAGTCTCATAAACATTGCATACACATATGATATGAATAAATTGAGCAATTGCAATGTTCGAGAACTTGTATTGTATGAAATGTGTGAATGCTTATCGATGAATATGTCTTATATGATTATAATGAAATGATGAAATGTATGGATTTTTTAAATGGGACAATTATGTACAAAGTGTTTTGTGATATTATATGATGAAAATTGAGATGATGTGAATTAATGATGACATAAATTGTGTGTTGCATAACAAGTGTAAACCATCGAGGATGGTTACTCAACTTAGTTTGCAAAACTCACTCAAATCGTAATGTTGACATTTTTAGGTTCGAGACAGTGACAACTTAGCTCCTAAGACTGCTTGGAAGAGTACAACTTTTGGCTAAAAGAACATGGCTCAAAGGTCGGTTAGCTGGGACTGAAGGATTAGTCTTAGTTTTTGTTAAATCCTCATGTATGTAGCATATTTTGTAAACAGAGCTATGACTATGATAGGCTGATATTGTATAAACACGAATGATGGATATCATGCTACATTGTAAATTATGGTTTGTGAAATAAAATGCGGAGATTTTGGATTTAGACATTGTGTTAATTATGATTTTAATTATAATGCCATGCGATATACTAAAAGTGAGATAGTTAGCATGCTATTTCTATCGGGCATGTGCACGTTCATCCGAAGGGTGTATGTGTACGTGTACATGTATGCGTTGGATGGGAGTAGGGTGTTAAAGTTAGTGGTATCAGAGCATGGTTAGCATTCATAGGGATATGTAGGAATGTTAGGCATGAATATGTGAGAATTACGGATGGTAATTGAAGTTATTATCTCTTATAGGTCATCCACCACAGGTGATCAAGTGGAACAATCAGTTGACTTAAGATCAGAAAGAGCCAGTAGAGAGTCGTCAATGTCTCGACCTGAGGGAATGCCTCCAAGAATTTCCTATAGAAGGGAAAGGAGGTACGATAAACTGTGAAAGTAGGAGGCTGTGGACTTCTACGGAAGTACAGACCTTACAGAGGTCAAGGGATGGCTAGAGAGAATAGAGAGAGTCTTTGACCAGAAGGATTATGAGTCGGATAAGAGGTTCGATTATCCTGTGTCTTTACTGCAAGGCCCAGCTTATCAATGGTGGAAAACTATTCCAAGCAGTACCATCAGGCTTTGTAGTCTAAGATGGGAAGACTTCCTGAGGGTCCTCAAGGAAAATTACATGTCCAAAATCTACATAGACAAAAAGATGAAGGAATTTCTAGATCTGAAGCAGGGCAGTTTGTCTGTGGCAGAGTATGAGGTTAATTTCAATGAGTTGATGGGATATACTACTGCCTTGATTCCTACTGAGGAAGACAAGTGCAGGAGATTTGAAGACGGACTGAACATGGAAATTCGGACGAGGTTAGCTATTTCTAACCTAGGTAGTTTTACAGAACTACAAACTGCCTCGATCCGCATTGAGCAGTTGTTAAAGGATAATAAGGTAGAACATGGATCAGAGTCTAGACAGAAGAGGCCTAGTGAATCTTAGGGTGGTTCTGGTAGAAGGTTCAACAAGCGTCAGAGCCGAGCTTTCAGACCACTGACTGGATCAAGATAGTCGGTGTTTATACAGAGGGGTAGTTTTGTTTAGTTTAGTAATAGCAGAGATTATCGGGCCAGTTGCCAAATTGTGTGCATTGTGGGAAGAAGCATAGTGGTGAATGCTGGAAGTTGACAGGAGCCTACCTTCGATGTGGCCCATTTGATCATCAGGCCAGGGACTGTTCTATAGTGTTTAGAGCACAGTTTGGTAGGAGAGGAAGTGTGGCAACAGAAACGACGGTTCAGCAGAGCCGAGCCAGTGGGTCTAGACAGAGAGGCCATGGCAGAGGTAGAATGAGTTCTGGGAGCCTAATATTAGGACTGAGGTGTGGAGCAACCAACCATAATCTTAGGCCTGAGTCTATGCCATGACGAGACAAGAGGTTCAAGAGTCTCCAAATGTCGTTGCAGGTGTGTTACTCATATCTACATTTGAGGTTTATGCATTGCTAGATCCTAGATCTACGCATTTTTTTATTGCACCATATATGACATCTATATTGCATTATGATAGAGAGTTATTAAGATATGGATTAGAGTTGAGTACACCAATAGGTAGTACCACCGTTATAGGGGAAGTCTGCAAGAGGTGTTTAAGTCGAATTGATCAAGCAGAGTTAAAGGCAGACTTGATTATGTTACCGCTAAAAGGAATAGATGTTATCCTAGGCATGAATTGGCTCACTGCTCATAGGGCCATCATGAATTGTTATACTAAGGAGGTAATATTTGAATCTCCTAACCATCCGAGAGCAG
Organism: Erythroxylum coriaceum; assembly: GCA_026874005.2. NCBI lineage: Eukaryota > Viridiplantae > Streptophyta > Magnoliopsida > Malpighiales > Erythroxylaceae > Erythroxylum > Erythroxylum coriaceum. Next base: position 2,431 of record JANQAP020007545.1, on the reverse strand, counting down.
TGTTCAGAGGTATTAGCCAAGCAGTACTAACCATGCTGATTTCATTTATGAGTGCCTTGAGGTTAATACAAGGAGGATGTGAGGCTTATTTGGCCCACGTCATTAATAACCGAATCGAGCAAGATATGCAGGATATTCCTGTGGTTAGGGAATTCTTGGATGTGTTTCCCGCAGAGTTACCTGACTTACCTCCAGATCGGGAAACAGAGTTCACAATTGATCTAGTTCCAAGTGCTGCTCCTATATCTATCCCCCTATATAGGATGGCACCTATGGAACTGAAGGAGTTGAAGACTTATTTACAGGAGTTGCTAGATAAGGGATTTATTAGACCTAGTGTTTCACCTTGGGGGGCTCTAGTCTTATTTGTGAAGAAGAAAGATGGAACATTAGGACTATGCATCGATTATAGGCAACTGAATCGGGTCACAGTGAAGAATAAGTACTTGTTGCCTAAAATTGATGATTTGTTTAATCAGTTGCAGGGAGCTCAGGTGTTCACTAAGTTAGATATGAGATTTAGGTACTATCAGCTGAAAATAGCAGAGGTTGATGTACCAAAGAGTACTTTCAGGAGTAGATATGGACATTATGAGTTTTTAGTAATGCCATTCGGGTTGACTAATGCACCAGCTGCATTTATGGCATTGATGAATAAAGTATTTCAGCCCTACCTGGATCGCTTTGTGATAGTATTTATTGATGACATTTTGGTGTATTCAAAGAATAGAGAAGAGCACACTGAGCACTTGAGAGTGATATTACAGATTATGAGGGAGAAACAAATATATGCTAAATTTAATAAATGTGAGTTTTGGTTGGACCAAGTAATGTTTCTAGGTCATATAGTAAATGGGCAAGGTATTTAAGTGGATCCAAAGAAGATAGAGGCAGTAATAAAATGGGAGGCTCTGAATAATGTGTCTGAAATTCAGAATTTCGTAGGATTGATCGAATATTACTGGAAGTTTGTTGAGGGGTTTTCTTTGATCTCAGCCCCTCTGACTAAACTTTTAAGGAAGAATGTGGTCTTCAGATGGAATGATGAGTGTTAGAGAAGTTTTGAGGAACTGAAACATCAGTTGACTACAACGCTGGTGTTGACTATTCCATCGGGAACTAGTGGTTATGTAGTATACAATGATGCTCGCTTCAAGGATTGAGATGTGTATTGATGCAGTATGGCAAGGTGATAGCCTATGCATCGAGACAATTAAAGTCTCACGAGATGAACTATCCAGTACATGATTTAGAGCTTGCAGCAGTAGTCTTTGCTCTAAAGATATAGAGACATTACTTGTATGGAGAGACATTCCAGATATACACTGATCATTAGAGCTTAAGGTATTTGCTCAGTCAGAAGGAGTTGAACATGAGACAGAGAAGATGGATCGAGTTGTTAAAGGATTATGACTATACGATTGAGTATCATTTAGGGAAAGCTAATATAGTGGCAGATGCATTGAGTAGGAAGTCGAATAGCAATGTAGCTCAGATTCAGTTATCGAGATTATCGAACTTAATTCAGTTAAGAACTTTGAATGTGGAGTTAAATTTAGAGCAAAATGAAGCATTGATAGCTACACTAAAGTTGAGACTGATGTTGGATGATAGAAATAGAAGGGCTCAGAGTAAAGATCCTGAAATGGTGAAACTGATTAATAAAATTAAGATGAATCCAGGTTCTGAATTTGAATTGAGAGATGAAACATTGTGGCTAAAGCAGAGGTTGTCTGTGCCTAATGTGGATAAGTTGAGAAAGAAAATCCTAGAGGAAGCGCGTGTAGTAGTTTATGCTATGCATCTTGGTACTACCAAGATATATAATACATTTAAGCAACATTTTTGGTGGCCAGGGATGAAGAAACAAGTAGCAGGTTATGTAGCTAAGTGTTTAACTTGTCAGCAGATTAAGGCTAAACATTAGGCTCCAGTTAGGAAGCTTCATTTGTTATCTATTCCGGAGTGAAAATGGGAACGAATCACAATAGATTTCATTATGGGATTGCCTAAGACTCTGAAGTGAAATGATGCTATATGGGTTGTAGTAGACCGATTGACTAAGTCGGCCCATTTCTTGCCAGTGAGAGAGAATAGTTCACTAGACTAGTTGGCACAAATGTATGTGCATGAAGTGGTTAGATTACATGGGGTTCCGGTGTCTATAGTATCAGACAGGGATCCCAGATTTACTTCGAGGTTTTGAAAGAGCCTACAGTCGGCTATGGGTGTGAAGTTAAACTTCAGTACTGCATTTCATCCTCAAACAGATGGGCAGAGTGAGAGGACAATCAAGATTGTTGAGGATCTGCTTAGAGCATGTGTATTGGAGTTTCAAGGAGCTTGGGATTAGTACATAGCTTTAATTGAATTTGCTTACAATAATTACTACCACAGTAGTATCAGTATGGCACCCTATGTGGCATTGTAT
>JANQAP020007537.1:0-11649 GCA_026874005.2 Erythroxylum coriaceum | reverse complement strand
CATCATTCCATACTCATTCACATACCAATTTGTTTTCATGAAATTATCAAACTCTAATCAATTGATTAAACCTCTTCGACTACATAATATCATTGATGTAACCTATCTTTTTCCATAACATGATATCCATTTTATCAAACACTTCATTGTCAAAATTCTATCATTTACAGTTGATCACCTCTTCATTCTTACTTCAGTTTCAGTTCAATAACATCAATACACAATTTAAGAATTCATGATTGTTCATAAACCCCAAAATAGTACCTATTTCATAATTTTCCATATCACATGTTCTGCATTTTTTTCCAGATTTTCTTAAGTAGATTTCGGGTTGGATTTGTATGACCATTATGACCTAGACAATGAGGTATTTAGACAAAACCTTCTCCTAATCAAATGTTTCAAAATGTCTTAGGTGTCTAAGGAAATCAATTTCATGAATTTTGGTTTAGTATCATGCAAATTATAGTCAAAAATCTATAGACTGTTTCCATACCTCGACAGAACACAATTCTCAACTTTAAGCCAACTTTCAAGACTATTAAAGATAGATTTCAAATTCGATTCCTTCATGAAAAATGTAGCCATATTTCTCTAGTTTACTCGAAATCAAAACTCATCCAATGTGGATTTTCACAGATCAATTTATATCCAAAATACATATGCATGTTCAGTAATAACACTGCATACAACATGCTCCAGCTCACTTCATTGCTAAAATCCTTCATCTTGTTAATCATATCACCAAATTTGCTTCTTCCTTCACCACCCACAAATGCGTCCACACCATTCATGCATGCATCAATCCATAAGCATGAAAACATACACCACTCATAAATGCATCCATTTTATAAACATTAAAACCTCATCTTAATAAGATTTATACTACCAATACAACTTTAAGTATAACTTACTTGTCTTAAGCTTCACTGTCTTCAGTAAAATTCCAGAAATGAGGGGGAAACAAAATGAGAGATTTTGGTGGAAGGACAAGAATAAAGAGACAGCATATGGTCTGAAGTGGTTTCTTTGTAAGGTGTCACGTTGATGAATTAACCAAAAGCCAATACATAAAAATGAGCAAAGATGATGTTTCAGTGATGGCAAAGCAAGAAGAAAGGTTTAGATTATTTCTATGAAACCAAAGAAAAGAGCTGCATAAACATAATTCCTAAATGACTAGGTAGCTCCATTATGCAATGCCATGTGTCACCATTGCATGTATAACATGTGTCTTCCATGTAAGGATACTAAATGTCACTTAGCTATTACTCCATATGTCACACTTTAATTGATCCATTTATCACTCCATAATTAGTCCATTTGTCAATAATTCTATTTGTCTCTTATTTCTATATTTTTCTTAGTCCAAAATATCCGAAATGTCTCAAAAAATGCGAAAATAATTCTAATACACACCCATTCAATTTTCAAGACAATTAATCCATAATTCTCACTCTAATCACATTAAAATCACTTATACCCAAAAAATGTTAATGAATGCATGTACAATTATTTTCATGAGTGACAACATTATTCATATGTATGTGTATGCCATATAATGCATGAAATGCACTTCTAAATTCTCAATAATCTCTCAAATATAGTATCCTAAGGTTCTAACCCTAATCATGGGATAATGGGATGTTACAATTCTCCCCTTCTTAAAAAATTTTGTCCCTGAAATTCTTGCCTTATTCATGAAACAGGTGGAGATATTGCTTTCTCATATGCACTTCTGTTTACCAAGTCGTTTCCTTACTCAAGTGATTTTTCCATAGGACTTTCACTAATGGAATTTCCCGACTCCTCAACTATTTTGTCTGATACCTCACTATCTTGACTGGCTCCTCAATAAAACTTAGATTATTAGTAATTTGAATCTCTTGAGCCAGTAATACATGCATCGGATCCGATCTATACCTCCTAAGCATGCTCACATGAAAAACATTGTGTATCTGAGATATTTCACTCTGTAAGGCTAATCTGTACCCCAATGGTCCTACCCTCTCTATAATCTTATAAGGACCAATGTACATAGGGCTCAACATACCCTTTTTGCCAAATCTCAACACTCCTTGCCAAGGCAAGACTCTTAGAAATATTTTGTCTCCCACACTGTATTCCATATCCTTTCTGTGTTGATCGACATAACTCTTCTGTCTATCTTTTGCTGCTTTTATTCAGCTTTGGATCAATTTCACCTTATCCATAATATCTTGTATCAATTCTAGGCTTTTTATCATTCTCAAACCTTCCTCATCCTAATATAAAGGCAATCGACATTTTATACCATACAATGCCTCATAAGGTGCCATTCCAATACTACTATGGTAGTGGTTGTTGTAAACAAATTCAATCAAAGCTACATACTGATCCTAAGCTCCTTGAAACTCCAATACACATGCTCTAAGCATTTCCTCAATAGTCTTGATTATCCTCTCACTCTGCCCATCTGTTTGAGGATGAAATTCAGTACTGAAGTTCAACCTCATACCTAAGGCTGTCTGTAAGCTACCCCAAAATCTTGAGGTAAATCTGGGATCTTTGTCCGACACAATAGACACTGGACCCCTATGTAATCTCACTACATCATTCACATATCTCTGAGCTAACTGACCTAGTGAGTTATTCTCTCTTACTGGCAATAAATGAGCTGACTTGGTCAATCTATCAACAATGACCTAAATGGCATCATATTGCCTCGGAGTCCTCGATAAGCCCATAATAAAATCCATCGTGATTCCCTCCCATTTTCACTGTGGAATAGGCAATGATTATAGCTTACCAACTGGAGCTTGATGCTCTGTTTTGATCTGTTAGCAAGTCAAACACTTAGCCACATATTCAGTCACTTGATTTTTCATCCCTGGCCACCAAAATTGTTGCTTCAATGTGTTATACATCTTAGTAGTACCAGGGTGTATAGCATAAGCTGCTACATGCCCTTCCTCTAGAATTTCCTTTCTTAATTCACCCACATCAAGCACATACAACCTCTGTTTTAACCATAATGTTTCATCTCTCAATTTAAATTCAGAATCTGTATTCATCTTAATCTTCTCAATCAGTTTCACCATTTCAGGATCTTTACTCTTAGCTCTTCTAATTCTTTCATGCAACATCGGTCTCAACTTTAGTGTAGCTATCAATGCTTCATCTTGCCCCAATTTCAATTCAACATTCTATGCTCTCAATTAAACTAATTAGGCAACCTCAATAATTGTATTTAAGCCACGTTGATATTGGATTTCCTGCTTAATGCATCAGCTACCACATTAGCTTTGATAGGATGATACTCAATTGTATAATCATAATCTTTCAATAACTCTATCCATCGCCTCTATCTTATATTCAACTCTTTCTGACCCAACAGATATTTCAAACTTTTATGATTAGTAAATACCTGAAAAGTTTCACCATACAAGTAGTGTCTCTAAATCTTCAAAACAAATACTATAGCGGTAAGTTCTAAATCATGTACTGGATAATTCATCTCATGAGATCTTAATTGGCTTGATGCATAGGCTATCACCTTGCAATACTGCATCAACACACATTCCAATCCTTGATGCGAAGCATCACTGTATACTACATAACCACCTGTTCCCGAAGGAATAGTCATCACCGGTGTTGTAGTCAACTGATGTTTTAGTTCCTCAAAAGTTCTTTGACAATCATCATTCCATCTAAAATAACCAACACATTCTTTCTCAGAAGTTTTGTCAAAGGGGCTGAGATCAGTGAAAATCCCTCAACAAACCTTCTATAATAACCAGCTAATCCTAAGAAACTCTAGATCTCAGTCACATTTTTTGGAGCTTCCCACTTCATCACTTCTTCCATCTGTATGCCATATCCAGTTACAATATGACCCAAGAATACTACTTGATCAAGCCAAAATTTACATTTACTTAACTTGACATACAACTGTTTCTCCCTCACTATCTGTAGAACCAACCTCAGATGCTCTGCATGTTCCTCTTTACCCTTCGAATACACCAAAATATCACCAATAAACATAATCACAATGTGATCTAAATAAGGTTGAAATAACTTATTCATCAAGGCCATAAAAGTTATCGGGGTATTAGTCAATCCAAACGGCATCACCAAAAACTCGAAGTGCCCATATCTTATTCTAAATGCATTCTTTGGTACATCAGCCTCAGCTATTTTCAACTGATAATATCCCGATCTCAAATCTAACTTTGTGAATACCTCAGCTCCCTGTAACTGATCAAGAAAATCATAAATCCTTAGCAATGGGTGCTTATTCTTAACTGTTACCTGATTTAACTGCCGATAATCAATACACAACCTCAGAGTCCCATCCTTCTTTTTTACAAACAATACCGGAGCTCCCCAAGGTGATAAACTGGGTCTAATAAAACCCTTTTCTAATAACTCCTGTAACTGGGTCCTCAGTTCCATCAGTTCCACAGGTGCCATCCTATATGGAGGAATTGATATATGAGTGGTACCTGGAATAAGATCAATGGTAAACTCCGTCTCCTCTTCTGGGGGTAAACCCGGCAGTTCAGTAGGAAACACATCCAAGAAATCCTTAACAATAGGAATATCTTGAATGGTTAGTTCATTCTGGTTATCAACTATGTGGGCCAAATACACCTCACATCCACCTCGGATTAATTTCAAAGCACTTATGAATGAAATTAGTCAGGCTGGAACTGCCTGACTAACTCTTTGAAACACCACTCTCTGCTGATTAGGGAATTCAAGAACTACCTCCTTAGTATAACAATTCATCACCGCCCTATGAGCAGTGAGCCAATCTGTGCCTAAAATAACATCTATTTCCTTTAACTGTAATACAATCAAATCAGCTTCTAATTCTACCTAAAAAATTTAAACTATGCACCCCTTACATACCTCACCAATTACTGTAGTACTTCCTACTAGAGCACTCACCACTAAACCACGATTCAACATTTCTCTTTTACAATGCAATCTAGATGCCAAACGCAGTGTGATGAATGAATGTGTAGACCCTGGATCTATTAATGCAAATGCTTCAAAACTAAAAACATTCAACACACCTGCTACCACATCTGGGGAGTTCTGCGCCTTCTGTCTAGTAATGGCATAAACTCTAGCCTAAGACTACGGTTGATTACTCTGCATTTTGGTCCTGACGCTGGGCCCTGCTGACTGAGTTTTACCTATACCTCTACCTCTATGTATAGATATGATAGCTTTACTCTATTGTACAATTGTCTCTGTCACTGTTCCTCCTCTCATTACGAACTGTGGTCCTACAGTCTCGGGACAATCTTTGACTTGATGCTCTACAGAGTCACAACTGAAACAAGCTCCCAATAACCTCCAACACTGACCACCATGCTTCTTACCACGATGTTCACAATCAGGCATTTATTGTGACTGCCCTCTTAACACTGATCCTCTACCTATACCAGTATGAACAAATCCACCTCTTGGTCTAAACCCTGATTCTCTCGATCTAGTCTAGAATCGAGACGATCTGTTCTAGCGTTTACTGAAGCTTCTGTAGAATTAGCCTGAGATTCAACCTGCCTCTTCCCTCTAAACTCCTGTTTGTACCCTCTCTGACCATCTTTTAATAACTTCTCAGTTCTGATTGAGGCTGCTTGTAGTTTTGCAAAACTACTCAAATTAGAAATAGCTAGCCTTGTTCTGATCTCCATGTTCAACCAATCCTCAAACCTTCTACATTTGTCTTCCTCAGTTAGGGTCAATGTAGTTGCATACCTCATTAACTCATTAAATCTTATCTCTTAATCTGCCACTGAGTCTGCCTTGCTTCAAATACATAAATTTTTTCATTTTCTTTCTAGATAAATCTTAGGCATATAATTCTCTCAAAGCACCGTCAGAAAATCTTCCCAATTTAAACTACAAGGACTGGTGTTATTGTTTAGAACAGTCTTCCATCACTAGTATGCTGGACCTTGTAGTAGTGAGACTGCATAATCAGATCTCTCAGTAGCTTCATAGTCCATCTGATCAAACACTCTTTCAGTTCTCTCTAACCACCCTTCTGCCTCAGCAGGGTCTGTATTTTTGTAAAAGTCCACAACCCTCTGCTTTCTCAACTTATCGTATCTTCTTTCTTGCCTCTTCAAAATTCTTGGAGGCATTTGTGCAAACTCAAGTGTAGGAGACTCCTTATTCGCTCCTACAGACTCTATATCAGCTGACTCTCCAATTTGATCTCCTACAGCAAATGACCTACAACAAAAATAGTAGTGATTACTATCTGAATCTCTCACTCAAAATCATGTATAAATGTCCTTATATGTCCCTATGGATGCCAAATTATGATCTAATACCAAAATTTTGTTGCATTCAACTACTATAAAGTATATACCCGAACATTCAGAGGATATTCAAGTACATATCCTATGACAATGGTATGTTGGATCAAACCTAATGGCATCATAAAGAAAGCACAATACTTAAAAACCTTATCTCTTCATCCATTCATAAAGGTTTACATAGTAGACATTAAGACCAATATTTACAACCTTTTTACACAAGTTCTATATGATATAGAAAAAAAAAACCACATAGTTATAACTAGAACTCCTCAATTGCTAGCTGACAGACCTTTGAGCCATGTCTAGTCCAAAATGTTCTTCTAGAAGATCTTAAAAATTTAGGTCCCTTGTCTCATACCTGAAAAGCCACGTTACAATTTTTGATGAGTTTTGTGAACTTAATGAGCAAACCACCATTAATGATCTCACTCCAGGCACACACACATATATCATACAACCAACCAATTTCACAATATTTTCCATCACAATAAGACATAATGAATTTCATACAAATCACATACATTCTTTCCGAACTTGAACAACCCAATAAATCATATTATCATGGCATATCACTTTCACATCACAACTTCAAAAAAGATTTCACAAGCATATATTTCATAATCATAAATATACAAATGCAGATTTATATGAGACTCCAGATTCGTTATTATTTGTTGTGACTAAGTGCCTTTCAGATACAGATACAAATACTGGCCTATTGGGCTCAGTTAGATACAGAAATCACGAAGCAAAGCTCTAGGTGCAGAATTCTGAGTTTAAAACTCTTTCAGACTGGCTACTCTAATCACAAGTCTTTAACTGATCATGAATTTAATGAAATGCATCAGATAATAGAATATGCCATGAATAGCATTCACATATGATGCACAAATAGAATCTTACATTCACCGGACCTCAGTCCGGCATTCAACTTTTGTTGAGTATTCAGAAATCAATCAGAGTTCAGTAGCAAACAATTATAATTCAAATTTCAGACACAAATAAAACACTTCCAATTCATTCTTGAATATTAAACAACTCGAACCTTTAAAATTTGGAATTCATAAATAGATCACAAACAATTCAATAATTGGAAGTTAAATAGAATCAATCAATCAATCCTAGGAAGATCATCTAGGTCGACTCATAAATGCTCCCTCTAGCTTATTGCTTTAAAGTCCTAGCAATGTCTGGATGTGATCGTTCGACGTGATCCTCTATATGTAATCATATACATTTATATGTCACTCATGTGCATTTTCATAAGAATAATCAGTCATAAATACATTTATGAATGTATCATGTATCATACCTGTGCAATGACAATTTCTCGGGCATGTTTCTTTAATACTTTTTATAAACAATTTATAACACCTTCAAAACATTCTTTTAATCCTTAATACCTTTCTTTCACTTCAATTCTTTCATTCAACATCAATTAAATTCATTTAAGAACTTATTTAAATTAACATACCTCATATGGTAACATCCTTACTTGAATTAGGTTGAAAAACATCCAAATAAACACCCTTTGATATAGCCTCTTGGGTCATGATCGTGCAAGCACACGATCGCGACTTTCCTCCTTTCTCAGCACCTGCATGATTGCGACTTCCATCTTCTTCAACAAGGTCGCGATCGTGCAGATGCACGATCGTGCCTTGCTATGTTTTTCTTCCTCCTTTCTTCTATTTGTCCAAAACTTACATACATTTTAACACCAAGTTCACTCTAATTTTCTAGATTACTTTACCACAAACACAACATCATTCCAAACTCATTCACATACCAATTTGTTTTCATGAAATTATCAAACTCTAATCAATTGATTAAACCTCTTCAACTACATAATATCATTCATGAAACCTATCGTTTTCCATAACATGATATCCATTTTATCAAACACTTCATTATCAAAATTCTATCATTTACAGTTGATGTCCTCTTCATTTTTACTTCAGTTTCTATTCAATAACGTCAATACAAAATTCAACAATTCAGATTGTTCATAAACCCCTAAACAGTACCTATTTCATAATTTTCCATATCACATGTTTTGTATTTTTTCCAGATTTTCTTAAGTAGATTTGGGGTCAGATTTGTATGACCTTTGTGACCTAGACAATGAGGTATTTAGACAACACCTTCTCATAATCAAATGTTCCACAATGTCTTAAGTGTCTAATGACATCAATTGCGTTATTTTGGTTCAGTATCATGCAAGTTATAGTCAAAAATCTACAGATTGTTTCCATACTCAACAGAACAAAATTCTCAATTTCAAGCCAAATTGTAAGACTCTTAAGGATAGACTTAAAATTCGATTCCTTCATGAAAAATGTAGCCTCATGTCTCTAGTTTACTACATATCAAAATTCATCCAATTTGGATATTCACAGGTCAAGATTTGTCCAAAATACAGAAACATGTTCAGTAAAAACACTGCATATAACATGCTCTAACTCACTTCAATGCTAAAATCCTTCTTCTTATTAATCATATCACTGAATTTGCTTCTTCCTTCACCACCCACATATGTATCCACACCATTCATGCATGCATCAATCCACAAGCATGAAAACATACGCCACTCATGCATGCATCCATTTTGCAAACATTAAAACCTCGTCTTAATATCATTTACACTACCCATACAACTTTAAGCATAACTTACTTGTCTTAAGCTTCACTCTCTTCAGTAAAATTCCAAAAATGGGGGGAACCAAAATGAGAGATTTTGGTGGATGGACAAGAATAGAGAGACAGCATATGGTCTGAAGTGGTTTCTTTGTAAGGTGTCACGTTGATGAATTAACCAAAAGCCAATACATAAAAATGAGTAAAGATGGTGTTTCAGTGATGGCAAAGCAAGAAGAAAGGTTTAGATGATTTCGTTGAAACCAAAGAAAAGAGCTACAGAAATGTAATTCCTAAATGACGAGGGGGATCCATTATGCAATGCCATGTGTCACCATTGCATGTATAACATGTGTCCTCCATATAAAGCTACCAAATGTCACTTAGCTATTACTCCATATGTCTCACATTAATTGATCCGTTTGTCATTCTATAATTAGTCCATTTGTCAATAATTCTATTTGTCTCTTATTTCTATGTTTTTCTTAGTCCAAAATACTCCAAATTTTTGATAAATTTTTGAAATATCTGAAATGTCTTCAAAAATGCGAAAAAAATTCTAATACACACCCATTCATTTTTCAAGACAATTAATCCATAATTCACACTTTAATCACATTGAAATCACTTATACCTGGAAAATGTCAATAAATGCAAGTACAATTATTTTCATGAGTGACATCATTATTCACATGCATGTGTATGCCATGTAATGCATGAAATGCACTTCTAAATTCTCAATAAACTCTCATATATAGTATCCTAGGGTTCTAACCCTAATCATAGGATAATGGGATGTTACAGAATAACAATGGAGGACAGTTTAGGTCTTAGGGACAATTAGGCTTTCAGTAAAATAAAGTAAGCTCGATGGAATCAAAGTTGGATAAGATTTTGGATAAGATCAGAGCATGAAGGATGCACATAAGAGGCTCAAAAGCAAGTTCAAGCAAGTAACGAAGAACCATGCCTCATCCATACATAATCTAGAAGTCCAAGTAGGCCAATTAGTAAAGGCAATGTCTGCTCAGAATGCTAGAACTCTTCCAAGCAACACCAAGTCTAATCCAAAAGAAAGGATCATGGTCATTAGTCAGACCCAGGATAAGGAATTGTAACAGGTTCACGAAGAAGGAGAGAAAAGAGAGAAAGGAGAAGGTCAAGGATTCTTTTCAAGTAATCTACTTGACTTGTATTTCCACATCCTATTTTTTCTCAATAGGAGTTATATGCAAAGAGGGCAGCAAGGAAGTTAGAGGAGACAGAGCAAAATAAGGTCGAGCAAGTGATGGAACAAGTACAGACAAAGCTCACATTACAGGAATCTGTCAAGAAGAAGGTTAAGGAGCGAACATCAGAAGAGGACCTAACATCGCACCGAAGAAAGAGGACCCAGGGGACTTTTTCATCCCCTACACTATCAATAGAATCATCATAGGCAAGGCATTCATGAATCTAGTTTGAAGATGAAGTTGAGGTTAAGAGAGTTAGTACCCATAAAGATTTTGGTAAAGATAGCCTACAGAATGATGCACAAACCAATGGGGATTATAATGGATGTGCAAGTAAAAGTTTATAATATATCTTTCCTACATACTTCTACATACTGGACATTGGAGAAGATATGGAGACCCCGATAGTTCTTGGATAACCATTCTTGGCCACTGCACATTCAATCATTGATGTTGATGGGGGCGAATTAACTCTGAGGATAGGAAAAGAGCAAATAACCTTCTAAGTGTTGTAGAAGATTACAGATTTCCTTTACCTCTAAAGAATAGCAAAGAACCTAAACCTTGAGGCGAATGGGAGGATATCGAGGATCCTGGGAAAGAATTCAGGAAGAAGTGATCGTGAAGAAGAAGGCGAGGAAAAGAGAATTGCAAGGAAGGTGGGGACTATAGCACGGTAGCTAAAGTTCAAACTTTGAGATTAATGACAACGCTACCATCGCACCATTCATTCCGACCACCGAGAGCTTAAAGGAGCATCAAGCTATTGATATTAAAAAAAGCACCGTATGGGAGGCAAGTTATGGAAAAATAATTTCCTTGCTTGTTTTTAGAATGTTTGAATTCCATAGTTAAGATTATTTTTTGTTTTCGAATAAAATCAAAAAGGAATAGGATTTCAGAATAAAGTGGATGAATTGAGCAAGCAAGTAAAGAGAGGTAAAAAGGGCTAGAAAAGAATCAATAACTGAAATTGAAAAGATTGCAGAAATAACGAAGAAAAAAATCAGAAGTGTGGGAAACCCGCAAGCCATCAGAGGACACAATTTCTTTAAAATTTTTTACCATTTTACCCTTTTCACTACATATATATTCAGTTTTAGCTTCACTTTTACATTCACTTTCATTTTAACTTTATCTCTCTAGACTTCAAACCCACAAAAGCTCTCACATCTCTCTACTTCCAATCTTCCTCCAAATTCTACTCAATTCCCAAAAGTTATGCCACGCATTAAGTAATCAGCTCGATGGGAGCAATCAGGGCGAATTCAGGTTGTGGGACGTGGACGAAGAAATCGTACAGTTGGCACGCCCTTCCCGATCTACACAAAGGAGGAAGGTATTCGTTTCCAAGCTTTAAGGCAGCGTTTGGTTCCTGTCTCTGGTATCTGTAGACGGAACGGAACAGGACGGAACGGAACAAAAACTGGAGACAGTGAGGTGTTTGGTTGTGGTGGACA
>JANQAP020007528.1:0-11649 GCA_026874005.2 Erythroxylum coriaceum | reverse complement strand
GAGACGACGAACAGAGACAAATGAGGGTGACGACGGAGGAGACAGGAGAGGGAGGGTCGAAGGTGGGAGAGAAGAGTTGAGGCCTCATGGGAGTCATTCAAAATAAGGAGAAAACGACGTCATTTTCTGCTTGTTCTTATTTTTTTAACGTTACCAAACATAAAACGACATCGTTTTACTCTTAAAGTAAAACGATGTCGTTTAACCAACGGAAGAAATACGTTATACTTCGACAAAATGACGTCGTTTTATTTAGAATAAAATAACATTGTTTTGTTTATGCGTGGCCTACGACCCGGCTTGCCCACCAATTCCACGGGCCATACGTCGGCCCATGGAATGAAGGGCTAGGCCATGCCCACCCGGCCTGTGGCCTGACCCATGGGCTGGTTAGGGTTTGGGCGGAATCAAATCTTATAAATCGACCACGCTTCTGCGAGCGCAAGATCATTACGACACCACAGGCTATGGCTTTATCTCCCCATAGTTCCGCGAAAGCTACCAGGTTGTTGGTGCAATTCGAAACTAGAACCATGAGGATGACCTATAAGCTCTGATACCACTTTGCTAACGAAAACACGTGTTAGGGTTAGGGTGGAATCAAATCTTATAAATCTATATATATATATATATATATAATCTTTGTTACATATATATGTGATCTATGTTTAATTGTTGAACAGAAAGTTAATAGAAATAGTTAATCAAAATTCATTTTGAACATTTCTAAAGTATTATAATTCTTTTTATGTGTTAAATATTAGTGTTTAAATTTAATTGTGGTCAAAATTTTAAGCTCTAATTTAATTATTTTACATTTTTTCATTGATATAAGAATTTGTAATTCACTTGTTTATATTAGAGTCCAATAACAAGAATTGAATTTGGGTCAACCATTGCCAAAATTACTAGAACCAGTCATTTGGATAGTTGAACCTTACCATTTATAAACCCTTTAATATTTCCGTGCTTAGTCAATATGAGATACTCTAACACTCCCCCTTAAGTACAATTGGGACTAAACATCAAGTTATCATTTGAAGCAACTACGAGATCCTATTACCATCTCCATACTCGTCCCTTGTCGAACCATCGACTCTGATACCATATTAGAGTTCATTAATAAAAATTAAGCTTGGTTCAACCATTGCCAAAATGATGGCCTTTACTACTTATAAACTCTTTCACATTTTCATGCTTAGTCAATATGTGATACTCTAACAGTTTAGAGACAAATTTCTGTTAAGTCAAGAGGACTTCACAATTACTAATTTTGGTGACAATCAAATAATAATAATATTAGAAATAAATGAACTAGTTTGATGAGTGTGTTAAGTGTGCAGAAGTACAAAACACAGAAGAAGTGGAGAACACAGAAGAAAGGAAAACACAGAAGAAGTGAAAGCACAGAAGAAGCGCAAAACAAAGAAGAAAGGAAAACACAGAAGAAGTGGAGAATACAGAAGAAAGGAAAACACAGAAGAAGTAGAAAATACAAAAGAAGTGAAAGCACAGAAGAAGCGCAAACACAGAAGAAAGGAAAATACAGGAGAAGTGGAGAACACAGAAGAAAGGAAAACACAGAAGAAGTAGAAAATACAGAAGAAGTGAAAGCACAGTAGAAGCGCAAAACACAGAAGAAATGAAAACACAGAAGAAGCAGAAGATACAGACGAAGTGGAATACACAGAAGAAGCGCAAAGCACAGAAGAAAGGAAAACACAGAAGAAGTGGAGAACATAGAAGAAAGGAAAACACAGAAGAAGTGGAGAACACAGAAGAAGCGAAAACACAGAAGAAGCAGAAGATACAGAAGAAGCAGAATACACAGAAGAAGCGCAAAACACAGAAGAAAGGAAAACACAGAAGAAGTGGAGAACACAGAAGAAAGGAGAACACAGAAGAAGCAGAAGATACAGAAGACGTGGAATACACAGAAGAAGCGCAAAACACAGAAGAAAGGAAAACACAGAAGAAGTGGAGAACACAGAAGAAAGGAAAACACATAATAAAGGAAAATACAGAAGAAATGAAAGCACAGAAGAAGCACAAAACACAGAAGAAGTGGAATACACAGAAGAAGCGCAAAACACAGAAGAAAGGAAAACACAGAAGAAGTGGAGAACATAGAAGAAAGGAGAACACAGAAGAAGTAGAAGATACAGAAGAAGTGAAAACACAGAAGAAGCAGAAGATACAGAAGAAGTGAAAACACAAAAGAAGAGGAAAACACAGACGATACAAAGATGAAGATACACTAGTACGTCAGACAGTTAGCTAGTTGGAGTTAGTTACAGAACTCAACTAAATAACGATTATCAAGATTCAAGAAGCAGTTATCAAGAATCAAGAAGCAGTTGGATACTTAGGCTATATATACTAGTCGTAGTCGAAGATTGAACAACCTTTGAACTATTGATCTTTTGAGCTTTCATTGGAACTTTGGTCCCTCTGGTGACTTCACTAGCCATTCCTATAGAAGAATCCTCAAATTGCATGCTCTAAAAATTCCTTGGTTTCATATTATATGGTTCCTTAGGCTAGTCCAAGAGCATCCTTTATAATATGGCTAGCAATCAAAGGAAAGCTAAACACCTTGGATAAGGTGAGGAAATATAGAAATGTAACTAAACTGTGCGTGTGTGTGTGTTTTTTTTGGCAAAAATGAGAATGAATCATTAGAAAAATTATTCTTCAAATATATTAAAACCTTCATTATTTGGAACCATAATCATGGGGTTATGTAACAAAAACATACCAACTAAAGACTAGCATCATCATTCATTAGTGCTATACCAATCATAAGCAAAAGATGGTGACTGGTTAACATTCAAGATTGCCTTTAGTAATACAATTTATGGAATCTACCTAGAAAAGAACAAGAGATTACTAAAATGTTATGAAGCTCAAGAACAAGTTTAAAAAATGAAAATAATGTAATCCATTAGGGAATAACTCCTAGTACAGTTACCAAAGGTTAAATTCAATAACATGATAATCAGTTGTTTGCTTGTTTTATGCTATATCGCAAGTATACGAGTCGTATATTGTAGTACAATTGATATCAATCCCACTAGGATTGAATCTAGTCACCTAATTATTTGATTTAAAGTTTGTCTAAGCGCATCAAAAGATCGAATTAATTGAAAATTAAAGTAAACTAACAAAACTTGATGAATGAACAAATAAAAGAACACAACAAAACTGAAGTTACTCAATGGTGGAAACATAGGGATTATTCTATCCTTGTTTTATCTTCCCTTCACCTTGTGAATTCAACTATTCTTGATCCTAGATATCCAAAGGTTTTGATTACCCTCTTTTAAGATCTAAATCCCAATTGAAATAAATAAAATTTGAGTTGCAATCTCTCTATTTCTCAAAACTACTCTTAACCTCAATTGGATTTGAAGCAATTTTAAGGATAATTAACTCACAATTAAAATCTCTATTCAATTGCTTGTTAACCTGATATTTGTAAGTCTATTAAGGTATCAACTCTTATTATGCAACTTAACACAAATATTTTGGTTCAATCTCTTGATTTAAATCAAGTATGAGCACAACAAATATCACAAAATAGTAATATATTAAGTTCAACAAGGTAAGAGTTATACAAAACAATTCAAGAATAAAACCCTATTGTAGATTTAGCAATATAATTTTGTTCAAAACATAACTATTTAGTTTTGGCATGCAAGGCAATGAAATAGAAGAAGAGAAGAGTATGAAATAAGTTTAAAGCCTTTATCTATAAAGTTAGAGTTGATCTTTATGTTATCACTTTTGTGTAGCCTCCTTTGTGTTTTTCTCCCTTTTTTGGTGTCTATGTTGACTTTAAATTCTACCTCCTCTTTTGTAGCCTTTAATAATATCATTTTATAGTAAAAACTAGGTTCCCTAGAATATACATGGTCATTTATATGATCGTGTAGGTGACTGTGTATCTTAAAATACCCTCTAAAATCATTATTTTACATAATCATAGAAGCTTACATGGCCCTGTATGTCAATATACATGGGCTTGTATCTTCACAATGGCATAAACAACATCTTCGAAGTTCCACATATTCATAATGACTTACATGGTCACTTATACAGTCAGGTATTTCTAAAGTTGCTTCAGTTCTTCCATTTTATGCCACAATTTCACTTAAATTCTTCTCATTTTAAAGTAAAAAAAATACAAAAAATACTATAAAAATATTAAACAACATGTAAAACACACAAAATATGGGTATATAAATATATTCAATTAATTGTTTATCAAGCATCTCCATACTTAAGCTTTTGCTTATCTAATTATATGTTAATTAGATTGATATGACATAATGATTTAGGATGTGAATGGATAGACTGAGGTTAATAAGGGATGAATGTTTGTAAGGTTAATGATTTCTATGTTAATAATTAGATTGATATGACATCATGATTAAACAATTATTTTTCCTCTAAATTTATATTTTAGGAAGCTAAGGACCAAATTTTCAAATTTTGGGAATCTTTATAATCTTAAGAAATTTTCCATTTAATTTCAATTTTCACCTTTACACATAAACATACCCTTGAGTTCCCAACCATCCACAAGAAAAAGAAAGAAGGGACGAGCATTTTGAAGTAGATTAAAGAGTAAAGAACATATGCCAAGAGTTCATCTTATAAAACACAACTTTTTTCTTAAATTTTGCAATAATGACTGTTTGCAATTTTCTTATATGAAAAGGCTTTAATAATTTAACCTCGACATTCTGCAAGCGCACGGGTCATTCGCGTAGTACTTAAGGTGTCGATCCCACGAGGAGGGTTAATCTAATCCTAAAATCTAAGGCTGAAAACAATTCGTAATAACTCAAAATAAATAAAACTAAAGCAAGAAATTATTTCAATCACGCAATCAATTCCAAGAATGAGATTCGAAAATATAAACAAGATAGCAAATGCGACACCCAATCAAGAATCAACCTAAGAACTACCAATTGAGAGAAAGGAAAATTTTATCCGACTTTAATGAAAACCTAACTGATTATGAATTTAATGGATTACCGATTTTAGACAGTCATAAGGTTGATTACTCTCTCTCGAGTTATAATCACTAACTCTAATTATTAACCTTACTTAGATTATGAGAATTGCAATCTCTCAATTCACAATTTATCCAAACCCTAAATTAGATCTTAAGTTGTCCCAAAACTACCGAAAACTTATACAAGATCTCTATTTACACAAATTTACTGATTTGATTTAATTCTTGTTCTATTAAATTACCTAAGTCTCGTTAGCCCAATTTAATGATTTTGCATCGTGTAATGATAATAAAAAGAAAATATAATATATAATTATATTAAGATGGTAAGAATATTAGTTTTTGCAGATAAAAATTTTTATTTAAATTTTAAAAAAGTATATTTAAAAAAGAATACTAAAAATTATTAATTAGTAATTTAGTATAGATAAAGAAATTTGTTTAAGAAAATTTTAGAGTATTTTAAGAAGTGATATTTAAACTTTAATTAGTTCAATATATAATAATAAATATTTGTGTATTTTTTATTTCAATAAAATATTTTATTTTTACTTTTACTTTTACTTATAACTTTTACTTTTTGTTTATTACATACCGGTTTTATAACAGTTTAATACCAGTTGAACTTTTAAACCTTAAACCTTTCCTTTGACCAGTTTGATGTCCGGTCTAGTTTTTAAAACATTGGTTTTTTTTGTTATCATTTCCTGTTTTCATCAAAATGGCATTTTATTGATATTTGAATGGTTTAGCCAATATAAACTTATAAGACCCAAAAAAAACTAATACTAAAACTAAAACTAAAACTAATAAAATACAATTTTCATTTCCTAAAATTTTAAGATAATATATCCAACAAATAATCAAGAATTACACCACTTTTCAACAGTTCAATAAAAACAACAGTTTAAATTGGTTTATACACACTTCATAAAAAATTGCATTTATTAAAAAATCAATCATGTAAAACTTTGCTTTAGTTTATGCAATTATGATATCAACATCCTTTTAAAATAAATAAATAAATTATGAACGTAATTTTAAAAAATAAAAAGTATTAATTAAAATTTTAAAAAATACCAATACATCTGTTTATCAAGTTTAATAACAAATCAAATGTTGGTCGTTTTGAGATGCTAGTCATTTTATGATGTTATATAGTGTGTTTTATGTGTTGGTTTAATATCAAAACTAGATGCAGCAGTGATTAATTATTAAGGCTTAGCCACAATAACCCTAATTATATAAAATTATATATTTTTTAATTAATCGCGTAAAGATTTGAGACTTTTAATTGTAGTTAATTATTTTAGTATAATAAATTTTATCTCACAGGAATTTTTATTTTATTTGAATAATTAATTAGGATGAAATATTAAATTAATTTTCTAATTGTCCCATAAGTATTAGAAATTGGTACATAATTTGATAGTTTTATCATAAAGTTTACAATAAATCTGTTTGAATTAAAAATTTAGCCCACAGGTAATCTTTTTGTCATTTGGTTTATGTCTTTTAGTAACTCATATATGTAGTTAGCCTCAATTTATTAATAAGTAGCAAGTATATTTAAATTATGTAGTTATTTAAACTGTTAGTTTCTCTTATAAAAGTTATGAAATTCCCGAATTGATGGGTGAAAACTATAAAATTGGAAGGAGAGAATGGGAAAAGTAAGGGAAATCAAGAAGAATCTCCTCCTAACCTACCTGTGATGAGATCCTATTTGTGGCCCCTTAAAAGATTAGGCACCAAGACACTTTGATAACACACTAATAAAAGAATTTATAGACAAGTCATGTAACTATATATTTTTCCCCAATAATATGAATAAATGAGGAAATTGTGCCTAAAATATTATTATCAAACTCTTGCTATACAGACATATGTGATTGATTATGACTATCATGAAAGTGTCTATGAGATCATTAACTAAACATGCTGGGTGTAAAACAGGAACCAAAGAAACCATGTCTTCCGCTCAGTACACACATAAATAGGTTTAAATAATAAGAGATAGGAATTGCACCTATAAACAATAAGGTAGATGATATTAATACACTACACATACCACAGTCAATAGTGCTTTCGATGCCTCGAGTGCAGCTATCTTCACAAAAATCTAAGTTGATGGAAAATTTTTCTGGCACTACAAGAAAATCAAGAATTAGTGATGGAAAATTACTAACAGAAAATATACTGTTGCAAATTACTGACAGAAAATCCTTTTTTGTCGGTAAAGTTGACGGGAAAATTTTTGTTTAGCAGCGATACTAATATCCGTCGCTAAATATGGAGAGAAATCATCTCAGCAAACTTTGCAATGGACTTTAGCGACGGCATAATATGACCGTTGGCAAAGAAGGTGGCTTTAGCAATGGTATAAGATATCCATCGGTAAAAAGATGGAAATTGTCGGCGAAATAAAAAATTTTTGAATTTACCTACGAAAATTTCGTTAGTAAATTTAAACCAAACGACGTCATTTTCTTTAACTTTAAACTCACCCGACATCTCCCTCCCACCTGCGTCTTCTTCTTCCTTCTTCCTGCTACGTCTCCTCTTCGGTTTTCTTCTCTCCGGTTTCTCCGTTGTGGACTCCTCTTTTGCTCATTGGCATTGTCACCTCCGGCTATTGTCATCGTGTCCTTCGGTGGAGGTATTTTTGTAACTACTGTCATGTGTTTATTAGATAAAAGTTAATTTGGGCATTTAATTACTTTCATTTATTTGTGTATTTTGTGATTAAAAAACAACTTTAAGGTATAAATGTTAGTGATAGAAGAGACAAGACGTGATTTTAGTTGTGATGTTGGGATGAATTTCTGATGCATGTAAGATGTCTGATGAAATGTCTGTTCCTTGAAAACATGTTTTCAGTTCTTTTTTAGTAGGAATTTCATAATTTTAGTTCTTTTACTTAAAATATGATATAACTTACATTGATATTTTAGTAATGCATTATGCTTAGATTATAGTATAATATGATATGCTTAAATTATATTATAATATGATTATAGTATAAAATGGACAATTATTTATGAGACATTTACGACAGTTTAGTATGAAAGTCTGCTTAGAGATAAAGAACAGCTTGACTATGAGGCCAAAAAGCTTCAAAGCTGTGTAAGGAGAAGTCCTTTGGCTAGCCCCAGGAATATAAAGCCGAAGGACAAGAGCAAAGGAAGTGGGTTAATGCTAAAAGCAAAGCATAAGACATGCATATTATAGAATTAAGGAAAATTTCAACTCGAATTGAGATTTTCTTTGCTTTCCTCTCCAGGCCTTGTAAGTCTAACCTTGCAAGCATGGGAATATAGTCAAAAATATTTGGTTTCCCCATCACCACCATCATCTCCAAGCATAAATTTCTAAACTCTATTGCAGTTTTAAAATCTTCCTCTCCTTCTAACGTACGTCCCCACAAAATGCTCATGAGGGCATTCATGCTTGTCATAAAAGCCAATTGGCTTATATCTGTAGGTTGTCCAATCTTACCATACACATGCCTTATAATCTTCTTAATCACTTGTTTTCTCAGACCATAACAAATATCAATGTTTTTGTTACTTAAAAATTTTGCGAACAAAGACCTTGCGCATCTTTCTCCATTCAGAACCATAAGGGTTCCAAGCTATGTCATTTGAACCCAAAGAGATGATTCTAGTAGTGAGAGGTGGGTTGCAGTTCGTAAAGATTTCGTCTTCGTCTTGAACAACTTCTCTGACCAGGTTCAGGGAGCTAACCATGAGACACAGTTTATTACCGAGGCAAAGCTTGTAGATGGGTCCATAGACACTAGCCAATTCTGTGAAATCTCGATGAATGTCTTGGCCAAGAAATGGAAGGTACCAACTATTGGCAATCCCCGAGGACCTGGTGGCAGTGGAGCCACATCCTTCTTATTTTCTTAACTTTCCACAAAAACTAGAATATAATAAGTGTTACGATTGGTATGAAGAGATTTAGCAAAGTTCTCTCCATGATGGCTTCTAGAGAAATTGAACACTTTGCAGGTAAATTTTAAAAAATAGTTTTTAGCAAATTTACTAACAGAAAAAAAGTTTGTCAGTAAAATATATTCAGTTTACCGACGGAAAAAAATAACCGTCTGTAATTACCGACGGAATAACCAAATCTGTTGGCAATTTTTCTACGGAAAAATCTTTTCTATAGGTAAATTTATCGACTGAATAGAATAACCGTTGATATATTCACCGACAGTATACAAAATTTCTGTCGGTAAATTTACCTACGGCCGTATCTCTGACGTCTTTGCTCATCAATAAATTCCATCGGTAAATAAGATTTCTAATGGAGTGTGGTAATTTCCGTCACTAAACTCCATTTTTCTTGTAGTGTAGGCTTCTACTTCTGAACCAATTATATCCTGCTGCTCAAAAGATCCAGCGGCACTGTGCTTCCTTTTTCTTTGGCAAGAGTGTAAGAAGGCTTCAGAAGAGACATATCCATAGCAATTAAATCAACAAGTGAATTGTTTCCTGTGCAAGATATATTACAATCCCTTATCAGGATAAGATTAAGAATTAGCTATAAGCAGCAAAAAAAACTTCCAATTAGATTATACATGTTAATAAAACTTGCTCCAAATTGAAAACAAGGGTAGAATGCTCCAAATGAGAAATTGGAACAAAAATATAATTGCAAAGCAATTAGTGCCCAAGTATCAATGCTTTTGAGAGGGTCTTACTGCAACCAATTCACGCAGAATTCAGGAAATATTTCTATATGGCTTCAGATACTGAAAACATTTTTAAATTATGGAACTTTCCTTATTCTAGTAATATGGATGATATTTAATAATGTGAATGACACTAAACCAATCAACAAAAGATAAGCATTGTAGTTCAAGACTTTCAAATACAACATTTGATAACACATAAATTGAATTCATGCCAAAAGCATCACCAAACTGAACAAACCCTATCAGTTTGACCATTAGGATCACATTTTGAACGTTGACAAAGTCATGACACGCCAAGAGAACCAAAATTCCACAATACTTCATTCACTATACCTCACCATGAGAAACGACTAACAAGATGTAAACAAGCAGAGTTCACATGCATTATAACATGCAATACTGTTTACATCATTTGCAGGAATCATACATTTTATTATAATCTTTTTAATGCTGGTATCTCATAGAACAATACATATATTTAAACCACTTGACAAAAATCAATAGTTCCATGTCTAAGAGTCCTAATCATTGAAGGAGTTCCGACGTGGTTTTTTCCTAGTTAAGTTTGAATTTCTTATTCTAAGTAATGGCATAGAGATCTAGATCTACATAACTACCTTAGTTTGCCACATTTTGGAGACTATTTGAAAAGCATCGCTAAAAATCTAGCTAGTAACTTGTGCAAAAAATAAATTCAAAGTGTTAAAAATTATATAAAAAGTTTATAATCACGTAGTAACCTTCTTATACATAGACACATAAATACATATGTGATACATATGGCTTCAAACTCTATGTTTCAAAATTAACAAAGCGACAATAAGTGGTACTATTATGCTTTTCATAACCTTAAGTTCAACTATTCAGGATATGGGTATAGAGAGTCATACAAAAGATGTTGCAGTCTCTTTCTATTCAAAATCACCAAATCAACACATAGGAAGCTATTTATGCTGCAAGCACGAACTTTTTGTTTCGTCATTAATTACATGGATGGGGATATATACATGCCAAAAAGTAGACTCTAGATGCAATTATGGATTAAAGAAAAAAACAAAAAAACAGGATTTTGCAAAAAAAACTACCAATATACTATGCACGTTGACTACATACCCACGCCCATCGATATAAGCAACATCTTTATGGTTGAATAGAATTTTACTCTTAGTTCTGGTACTTCACATCTCCTAAAATACTCTTTAACAAGTCGCACAGCATATGCTGCATATGGCAATAGTTGACTGCATGAAAAAAATACATAATATGTTTTCAATAACATAACTCATTGACAAATTAAGAAACAGAAGAAAGGAAGACAAGCAACAAATAATGGCATAGATCACTAGCAGACAAAAACCTGAAGAACAAATCCAGCAAAGAATATATAACAACAAAATATGTTCCCAAAAGTATCAGAGACTACAAATGAACCTATAAGTTGCATCTGTAGAAATTGCATATTCTAATCTTAGATATGCTTAAAGAGAGGGTAAAAAGAAAAGGTAATGCAAACAAACGCACAATCTTTATCCTTGAGCAGAGCCCCATGTAACTAAAATCATGTTGATTGTTTGTTTAGAAATGAAATTTTGAAAATCACAAAGGTCAATATTTTGGAAGAGCATCCTCCAAAATCATATGATTTTCACTTCCTTTAATAGATCACACATCTACTTTCACAGGGCTCTGGAATTAGATTGCTTTATAAGGTCATTAAAAAAGAGGTAACAACCTTAGAATTCTCATTCAATAAGCAAGATGGATTACAATTAACTATCTAGGTAGAGAAAAATATAGTCAAATATGCTATTAATCCGTAGGAAAAATATAAAACCGTGCATCATCATAGTCACAAGAATGTACCATTTATGAAGAATGGAATTGTCATATTGGATACCCATAAGAGTATTTCAAGTTTAAT
>JANQAP020007517.1:0-11649 GCA_026874005.2 Erythroxylum coriaceum | reverse complement strand
TGCTGACGGTTCCTTTCAGTTTTAATAGGTGCCTTCTATTTTTAAATTGTTTTAATAGGATTCATCATTTAATAAGCGCCTTTCTTTTAAGTAAGGTCTTATCCCACAAAAGGCTCCTATTGCCTAACTGGCTCTTGTTATTGTCTGATAGGCTCCTACCTTTTTTATTCTAAGTAGGATTTGTTTTTTATACGAATTGAAAGTAACTTGAAAAAAATATTTTAGTCGCACACTATTCACCCCCTCTTGTATGTGTTTTCTTTATCATTTGGCATCAGAGCGAGATTTCACATTTTTGCATTTTAAGGCACGTGATTTCACATTTTTGTGTGTTAAGAAAAGACCTTGGCATGTGCAAACTCTCTGATATTACTTCTACATGAATATTCTCTGCTACTTATGTTTGCATTTCGCTTAGCAGGCTCCTTTTATTCTGATCCCTTAAAAACTCTCTCCTGGTTTGGTAAGCTCCTTAGAGTTTAGAAGGCCCCTTCATTTTAAAAGACTCCTCTCAGTTTAATAGAGCAAGATTACACGTGTCCTAAATCTAAGGAGTTATTAATGGCGCCATTTCAACATTTTAAAAATGCACACAGAATCTGACAACTCTACATACGTATATGTCAGAAGATATGCAATCAATTACGCTTCCTCTTTTAGTCATACATCTACTCATCCTCTCATGAGATCAACACTCAAGAATCAATTAGTATACCATAAGCAAAGTTCTCTCGTCTTCTCTGTTATTCTCACTATACCCTAACTCTCTACATTGCCTTCTGTTTTCTCTCTCAAACTTCTCCAAGCTTACCTACAATGGCAAGAACAAAAATCAAAAGGACAGAAGAAATTTTTGTCCTCAACTTCTAACCACGATGAAACACCTCTTCATGAGCAAACCTTTGCTTCTAATTCCTCATCTTTTTCTCCTACAGTTGGTTCTCTGGACACGACTACCAAACATCTAAACTTCAGAAATACCTAGCTAGGAGACCCCAAAAGATAGGAAAAGGAAGATTGTTACTATGTTCTCTCTAGATTATATTAATTTCTCTTCAGATGACAAAGAATAAACAATCAAAAAATAATATGCTTCTAACTCAGAAGAAGAAGAAGAAGAAGAAGAAGAAGAAGAAGAAGAAGAAGAAAAAGGAAAAGAAAAAGGAGAAGAAAAGAAAGAAGAAAATGAAGAAGTAGAAGAGATCTTCAATAAGAGGGAGTTACCAAAATATGTGAGATTCCATTTACCTATTCTCTCCCTACGTATTCCTTCTCCAAAAACTTCCACAATTCCTAAACCAAATCCAAAAGAGAAGAAAGTGCCTAAAGTACATTGGGCAATAAATGACGATGGTTCAAATGAAGGATCTTCTCAATTGGAAAGAAGACCATAGACTAAAGGAATTATTACAGAACAAGCTCCACAAAAAGAAACTATTGCGGTAGAAGAAAAAGAAAAAAATGAGTCAAGAAAAAGGAAAAGGGAAGAGAAAAGAAAAGGTAAAGAGCCTATGGTTGAAGCAAACATTAAGGAATCCATCTTCAGGGATGAGCTCTTTATAAAATAGGACTTGTTTGAAGAAATCCCTAGAGAAAAAAGGTTCAAGAAACTTATGAAGGGAAAATTATCACCACAAATAAAATCATTCCAACCAATGGAAGTTGAAGCCCGCTATGAAATGCGGTATAAGAAGAGAAAAGTGGTTGTTAGACATACTGTTTCTCCTCACATGTTCGATGATATTGGTATTCCTCTATCTACTTTCTTTGTTATTGTTAGGTGTGAGAATTTTTTGAATTTGGATGATACAGTGTGTGATGAATTAGTCAGATGTTTTTACATAGATATATAAAAAGAAGAAATTGATGGAAAGCTTGCCATCTTATCTTGGGTTTGGGAATGTGAGATCGTGATAACAGAGGATATATTGGGGAACATTTTAAACATAGCTCCTATAGGTAGGATTGACCTTCTTTGCCATAAGTGGAACATTGCTGATCTTGATTTGGGAAAGATTGTGGACTTCATATATCTGCAAACTGAAAATGCCCATGAAGGGAGACCCATGTGTAAAAATCTGGACCTACTACCTAGATGCCTCGCATCAATATCGGCTACTTTAATTTTTTCAAAAAGTAGCTCAATAGAAAGATGTAGTCTCCTAGATACCTATATAGTATACAATCTACTGAAGGGCAACAAAATGAATCTCCGAGCAATGATTCTGAAGTTTATGGTGGAAAAGGAAGCCACAAGAACACTAATGGAGGTCTGCCATATGAAATGTTGTCAACCAAGATCTTCACATATTTTGGCATTTCTATTGACAATCTAACGTGGTATGAGCCTGGCAAGTTTCATTCCTCTATCCCCTCCTAGTTAGCGTACAAGTTAAAAGAAAATATTTGGGTGGAGAAGAAAACAGAAAAAGTAGCAGATTCCTTAGGTCCTGCCTCAAACTAGAGGTCTGAAAGGATACCAAAAATTATGGGTCCTACTTTAGAACAACAGGCTCCTGTCCCTCCTAAGGACATAATGTAACACACCACCCCATAGAGCATATACCCGAATGTATTGATGATATTCGAGAACATACTCTACGAGGATATCACGTTAGAACAATCACTCAGCTCATTGCGAAATTTTTCTCAAGCATCAACATATCTTAAGCAATTTAGTAATCATTTTTGGTCCATTTTAGTAATAAGCATCACCAGTCACACACTTTACAATTTACACAAACATTATACAACATTTGACAAATACAATTCAAATATAATTATCACTGAAACATTTCCAGGTATAACTGAACCTGACACTGGCTTATGTCCAATGCAATAGCTATACTCTAATTAGTCTAACTAGATCTCTTTTGAGCCTAAAAAGTCAACGATACAATTTTGGTGAGTTTTGTGAACTCAATAAGTGAACCATCCTCGATGCGCTCACTCATATCAATACATAAGTACAATTCACAATCAATTTCACAGACAAAGCTTATCATCAAACATTTCATATCATTTCACATTTCATCATAATTCAACAATTATAATTCATATACATGATTTCACATTTTCATTGCAGAGCAGTACAATTAATTCATTTCATTCATTCATATAACACATATTAATTTATATATGTAAATGTTCATGAGACTCCACTTTTATTGTTACTTATTGTGACCGAGCTTCTTTTTAACAGTCTCATATTCGTTATAGATATTGGGCTCATTTTGATACTGAGCTTGTGGCTTTTTATACACATTTCAAACTTTAAGCTTTTTTTCACTAGCCACTCTAGTCATAACTTTCTTCATCTGATCTTGCATTTCATGTAATGAGATGCATGAATTCACATATATTCAATCAATCACTTTCATCCAGTATACACATTTACTTTTTACATTTTCATCAGATCTAAGTTCAACATTCATCACTTTTGTTGAAAACATTTATTTCGCTCAGATTTACATACAATCAAACCACTCCCAATACATTCACAATTATCGAACTCCTCGGACTATTATTTTCCAGAATTATTAACCACATCAATTTCAATTCAATAATTGCAATTTAAGCATAAGCAAATCAATCCAAGTGAGAAACTTCTAGGTTACTCACAGTACGCTCCATATTAACCATTGCCTTCATGATCTAGAAATGTCTAAACGGGGATGTTCAATCTTGTATATCTATCTTTAAGCAATACACATATTGTACACATATTACTAATTTGATCAATCACATAAGTATCATTTATACACATATGTATATGTGTTGTGTATGATGCATGATCAAATGACTATTTTTGAGTATGTATCCTTAAATCACAAGTCTTGATCATTCTATCATTGTCACTTGGATATAACTAGTTTACACTTAGGCTAATATCTTAGGTATACTTGGTTACTCAAATTTCATAACTCATACATTCATCAATCACATAGTCTCCAATCCCTTTTTTAGCATTATAATGATCACATAATATCCAATTTCTCATTCATTCTTACTTAATTCACATTATTCATCACCTTTGATTCACCATTCTTACGAACACTTCCATTCCCATAACACTCATAATTTTTTAGATTCTGCTTCATTGATATTAATCATCCATTCCTTATTTATAACCTCAATTAACAACCTAAACATATCAGAAACTTTATCTAACTAATTCATCGTCAACTAGGTTCATTTCAAATCTAATTGCACCATAAGAAAATACCTTAGCATTAGTTGGTTAAACAATTGCATAAAATTAAAATTACCAT
This sequence comes from Erythroxylum coriaceum, assembly GCA_026874005.2. Lineage (NCBI taxonomy): Eukaryota > Viridiplantae > Streptophyta > Magnoliopsida > Malpighiales > Erythroxylaceae > Erythroxylum > Erythroxylum coriaceum. The sequence continues at coordinate 7,378 of JANQAP020007517.1, read as the reverse complement.
TTCTAAACCTTGCCCACAATCATAGGAAGGTATCCCATGATCGTGACTATCCACGGTCGTGGGATGAGTGCCACGATCATGGACCACCCATTTTCCTTTACTTTTCCAGATTTTTAAACCTTTACTTACTATATCTAAGACATCTTATGTATAGTCCATTATTTCTACTTCACTTCCTCTTCATTCTCACCTCCATTTCAACTAAAAAACATCCATCAAACAAATAATACATTATTGTTCATCGATCATACAAAAATAGAACATAAACACGTTCATTTCTTCATCCATGTGACAGCACTCTTTAACCACCATTATCATGATCAATCCATCTTTAACTATAATCACGTATGTTTCATTTAAGACAAACCATAAAGCATAATGTTTAACTTACTTATTTAACTCCAAGCCTCTTCAAAATGTGGGTTAACCTAGCTCTCCCATACCATATGATTATCATCATTCAAGGAGAAATAGGTTGGGCTTTTAGGTAATAAGATGAAGAAGGCAACATCTTGGAATCGCTAGTGAAAAATGATAGCAAAGCTTAACGTTGAGAGGGTGAGAGTGAGTGATGGAGATAAGAAATGAAGAAGATGAGCATGTAACCAAATAAAAGTTAAAGACAAAGATGATTTTCTTTTAGTGTATTAATGTCGTGGGTTAATGAGCTTGGTAGGTTTCATGACACATGTCATGACACTCACTACATAATTAATCAAATTTATAACTCCTAAGCATGGCACCCAAATTCATTTGATAATCAGTCCATTTGTCACCCAATTTGCTATGCCGAATGTCAATAAATCCTAAAGCCACATGTCAATTATTTCTACTGCCATGTGTCAATTATTTCTACTGTCATTTGTCAATTGTCTTGCCACTTGACATTTTTTCTAGTCCAAAAGTACATATTAATTCATAAATCTCTCAATCTTACCAATTAATTCCAAATTGCTAATTATGATCCGTCAATTCTTATCATTGGTAAACCAAAGTACAAGACATTAGAAATACTCATTCATATCACATTCATTATGCTCAGTCATTTATCACATTCATCTTAGTTTCATACCCCGGAATATGTCAATTGAGTGCAATTTGTCTATCTCACAATTAATGTGTGTATGCTAATATTATACATTTGAACATAATTATGAAATCATGTCATAGATGTACCAATTTCATTCTATATGATAGCACTAATATGACTCATTAGTCTAACATTTTAAATCTCTCAATAATTTAAGAGACAGGATGCTATAATTCTCCCCCTCTTTAAGACATTTCATCATCGAAATTCTTAACTAACTAATTCCACAGATGGGGGTAATGTTGCCTCTTTTTTTGTCAATCTCCCAATTGACTTCTTTTCTTGAATGATTTTCTTTAATCACTCGATTTTCCCAAATTTCTTATCGACTTTTCTTGATGTTTAGCCATTTTTAGTGGTTTCTCCATATAATTCACATAATTTGCAATCTCAATTTTTTGAATTGATAACACAAACATCAAATCTAACTTGTACCTTCTGAACATAATAGAGTAGAATATAGTATGGACCTAAGTTCTTCTCGCAATAGCAATAGTGTTATCTCAAACTCAAGAATCCAATAACTTGGATACTTTATAAATACGAAAACACATGCACTCTCTATAGTATGTTCAGTTTCTCATGCCTGAGTCTCATATCTATTTGACTCCAATATTTATTTCTAATTTGTTCAATATTTATTCATTCCTAGAAGTGGAATATTTGGTCTGCTTGATACAATTTATGAAAGTCTTCATCAAAAGAAGATTTTTGTCTTCAATCATCTATACTGTTCACGTAATCCTTGTCAATAAACTATGTTTATCATTGCTTTTCAGCCATATTGCCTCAATAAGATCAATTTCTATCATATCTTACATGATCAAAATGTTCCAAATACTAAGGGTCTGTTTGGATGGATGTTAATTAATAGAATGGAATATAATGTAATAGAACAGAACGGAACGATTTATAATAAAATAGAGTATAATATAGTGAAAAGTTGTTTAGGAGGGATGGAATCGTTCATAATATAATGTAGTGAAATGCTGTTTAGAAAATGGATGGAATTGAATATAATGTATAATAAATGACTATTATACCCCTTACATTAAAATGGTTATTTCAGGAGATTTAACGCTATGATTTTAAAGTAGAAATCATGTCCAATTAAAAAGTCACGGTTATGACTTTAACAATAAAATAATAAAATATTTATTATTTTAAAATAGAAAATATATAAAAATTATTTATCTAGATTATATAAAAATATTATTATTAATTATTTAATAAATTTTATTATATTAAAATTTTTATTTTATTTTATTCTATGTTATTTATATTTGAAAATAATTTATTTATATAGAAATAATTGGTATTATGGTAAGGAGAAAATTTGGTATTACGAAAAATAATTAGTATTACAAAAAAAACTAATAAATATATAGAAATGTGTTAGTTGTTATGAGGGTAAGGAGAAATAATTGATATTGCAAAAAATTATTGAGAGTTTATTAGGTAGTATATATTTATTAGTTTGCATTCCATTCTAAACCCCTTAAATTGGAGGTTTCTTATTTTCAATATTTAGGATGGAATGGAACGTAACATGAAACCCTCCAGTTCCATCCTATTCCATTCCATTTCATTATAAAACTTCCTTCTAAACGATAAAAATGTGTTACGTTCCACCCAATTCCATTACAAAACTCTCAACCAAACAGGCACTAAAGCTAAATGAAGTAGTAGGCATATTCATTTACTCTTATGCTTTGGTATGTACCATAAAGATCATTACATCTTATCTAGAGATTTATTTTCGAAAAGTCACCAATTAATACCTTAGGCTAATGATTCCACGATCTCAATTAATTCTGGATAACATTCGAATATTCTATGATTATACAAAAGTAACTTCTCCTTAGTAGTTACTATTTCAATATAACCACCAAAATCTATGCTTCCATTGTGCTACTCTGATTCATCTCATAAGTTTAACTATAGGAACTAAGACTTTAGATCATTCAGTATGTCAAAGATCACTCCCTATACCATCTCTAAGCATAAAATACATATGCTCTTAGTAACATCATTTATCCAGGTAATTACATTATCAGATGTGCACTCACAATAACCTATCAACTTAACCTTGAGGACTTCTACATATATCACTATCATTTATTTCATCGTCCAGTTATCACTTATTTCATCTTACATATGTACATTCTCAATCAATATAGAAATATAGATGCATAACCATCATAAAATTCTAATCTTGAATCTATTAACATAACCTTTTACTATATCATAAACTCTTATCACATTAATTATACAACATTTCAAGCCCAAGTTCAACCTCTCAATGTTATAGTAAATTTTGTTTTCTTTCAACTTTACTTGTACACTTTTAATCCTGTCATTTCTACCTACTTCTTCTTTATTTCTTTCTCAGTCAATCCATGAAAATTTTTTCACATCCATAACAATTCAAAGGTATGTAACTACAGTATAATATTGATATCATGTTCGATGATATAACCACAAATACAATTGCACTGAGTCTTTGTCTAGTATATTGAACCATGTAGTATTTTTTATTTCTAAATATGCACAAACTTTCATTTTCCTACACTCTGACAGATCATCATCCTTCTCATCATTTCTAAAAGCTCATACTCTTAATGAATGTTTATGTATGTGACTTATGTCAATGCGACTCACACTAGGTATCATTTGCCACTGCATACTATGACATGTTTAAGATGCATGTAACTTAACAAATATGCCTATGTAAGATACTAAGCCTAGGTTATGATACCAAAAACGGCAACACATCACCCCGTAGAGCATATACCCAAATGTATCGATGACATTCGAGAACATACTCTACGAGGATAACATGTTAGGACAATCAGTCAACTCATTACAAAATTTTTCTCAAGCATTAACACATCTCAAGCAATTCAGTAATCATTTTTGTTCCATTTTATTAATAAGCATCACCAGTCACAAATGCTATTACACTTTACAATTTACACAAACATTATACAACATTTGACAAATACAATTCAAATACAATTATCACTGAAACATTTGCAGGTATAACTGATCTTGACTACTGGCTCATGACTAATGCAATAGCTATACTCCAATTAGTCTAACTAGATCTCCTTTGAGCCAGAAAAGTCAACGATGTAATTTTGGTGAGTTTTGCGAACTGAGTGAGTGAACCATCCTCGATATGCTCACTCATATCAATACACAAGTACAATTCACAATCAATTTCATAGACAAAGCTTATCATCAAACATTTCATGTCATTTGACATTTCATCATAATTCAACAATTATAATTCGTATACATGATTTCACATTGCCATTGCAGAGCAGTACAATTAATTCATTTCAGTCATTCATATAACACATATCAATTTATATATGCAAATATTCATGAGACTCCACTTTCATTGTTACTTGTTGTGACCGAGCACCTTTTTAATTGTCCCGTATCTGTTGTGGATACCGGGCTCATTTTAACACTGAGCCTGTGGCTCTTTATACACATTATGAGCTTTAAGCTCATTTTCACTGGCCACTCCAGTCACAACTTCCTTTATCTTATCATCCATTTCATGTAATGAGATACATGAATTCGCATATGTTTAATCAATCACTTTCATTTAGTATACATATTCACTTTTCACATTTTCATTGGACCTAAGTCTAGCATTCAACATTTTTGTTAAGAACACTTATTTTAGTCAGACTCACATACAATCAGAACACTCCTAATACATTCACAATTATCCTCGAACTAGTACTATCTGGAATTATCAATCATATCAATTTTAGTTCAATAATTGTAATTTAAACAAAAGCAAATCAATCCTAGTGAGAAACATCTAGGTTACTCACAATACGCTCCAGATTAGCCATTGCCTTCGTGATCCAGAAACATCTGGATAGTGATGTTCAATCTTGTGTATTTGTCTTCAAGCAATACATATATTGTACACATATTACTAATTTGATCAATCACATAAGTATCAATCATACACATATGTGTATGTGTTATGTACGATGCATGCTCAAATGACTATTTTCGGGTATGTATCCTTAAATCACAAGTCTTGATCATTCTATATCATTGTCACTTGGATATAACTAGTTTACACTTAAGCTAATAACTCAAGTACACTTGATTACTCAAATTTCACAATTCATACATTCATCAATCATATAGTCTCTAATCCTTTCTCTAGAATTATAATGATAACATAATATCTAATTTCTCATTCATTCCTACTTAATTCTCATTATTCATCCCCTTTGAATCACTTTAGCATTCCCAAGAACACTTTCATTCCCATAACACTCATAATTTTTGAGATTTTATTTCATTGATATTAACCATCCATTCCTTATTTATAAGCTCAATTAACAACTAAACATATCAAACACTTTATCCTACTAATTCATCATCAACTAGGTTCATTTCAAGTCTAATTGCACCATAAGAAAATACCTTAGCATTAGTTGGTTAAACTATTGCACAAAACTGAAATTACCATTTCCAAACCTTTCCCATGATGACAGAAGCTAATGCATCTATCCACGGTCGTGGAATGAGTGCCAAGATTGTGGACCACCCATTTTCCTTCACTTTTTAAGATTTTTAAACCTTTACTTACTATGTCCAAGACATCTTATGTATAGTCCATCATTTCTACTTCATTTCCTCTTCATTCTCACCTCCATTTCAACTCAAAAACATCCATCAAACAAATCTTACATTATTGTTCATCAATCTTACAAAAAAAGAACATAAACACATTCATTTCTTCATCCACGTGACAGCACTCTTCAACCACCATTATCATGATCAATCCATCTCTAACTATCATCATGTACGTTTCATTTAAAACAAACCATAAAGAATAATGTTTAACTTACTTATTTAACTCTAAGCCTCTTCAAAACATGGGTTAACCTAGCTCTCCCGTACCATATGATTATCATCTTTCAAGGAGAAATAGGTTGGGCTTTCAAGTAACAAGATGAAGAAGACAACATCTTGGAATGGCTAGTGAAAAATGATAGCAAAGCTCAACATTGAGAGGGTGGAAGTGAGTGATGAAGAGAAGAAATGAAGAAGATGAGAATGTAACCAAGTAGAAGTTAAAGACAAAGATGATTGTCCTTCAATGTATTAATTATTTGATCTTATTTTAGAAATGCTCATTTGAACCTAGGACGATAGAAGAACTCCTTTGTTATAAAAGTTGTTTTTTTTTCATGACTAAAGAATTAGACCTTTTCAAGAGAAGTAAAATGTGGACCTTAATAGTTAGACCTAGAAATCATCAAATCATAAGGACTAAGTTGGTACTTAGAAACTAATTGGAGATTATAGGGATATTGATTAGAATTGGTTGATATATAACACCAGTTAGTTGATATTGATACTAAACTAATAAGTAACGATAGGCTTTATATAATTAGAAAAGAATTATGCATGATTAATGGGAATTCAATATGATAAGAAGTCTTTAAATATATTTATGAACTCATGTTTAATTTATACTAAGTGTTTAATTAAAGTTTAGATTAATTTTAAGAGTTTAGGAAATATTGGTCGACCGATGTGCTAAAAAATCAAATTTCCAAAGTTTCAGTGAAGTTGTAAAGAGTTTGATCGCGAGAATGTTGATCACATGCCTACATTGGTCAACCAATATAGATTATTAGTTGACCAATGTCCCTACATTTTTATTTTTTATGCCTTTCTCAAATTCATTGTTTATAAAAGCAATCTAATAAATTTATCTTTATTCTATTGTACTTAATTTCTAGTATTTTGATTAATTTTGAATTTTTTTGTATGATTGGCTATTAAATTTTGGAAGTTTTCTAACTTAATATAATTGACGACAGTTTATTTTCCTTGGACAATTAATTTCTTTTTGATTATCCCAAAAATAGAGATAAATATTAGTGATATTATATTCAAGGCTAGTGATGACATTTAGGGGGAGTGATTTTGCATTCCTTGTACTTTATATGGTATTTTATGCTTAAGTAATTTATGTCATATTTAAGTTATTTATCTACATGTGTGGAAATTTCTTTTACATTTGATATCGACTATATCTTTTGTTTTTGATATTGAATTGTGTTTTATTCATGAACTAAAGGAAAGCCAATCGCTATTTTGATTAAGTAATTAATTTTATTATTACTTTCTAATATCATAAATAGTTTATCATTATAAGAAAAGGGAGAGATTGTTGAACTATTGTTGATAACAAAATATAAGTACTATTAATGAGTTTAGCATTTTAATCAAAAG
>JANQAP020007502.1:0-11652 GCA_026874005.2 Erythroxylum coriaceum | reverse complement strand
TCTTCTTCCTTCTTCTCCTTGTTTTCTTTTTCTTCTTCTCTCCTATACGACTCTCTTCCTTTCTTTTCTTATAATTCCTGATTCTTCCCTTCTTCTCTTTTTCCTTATAACTCACGTCTTTCCTCTTCTTTGTCTTATTTAATTTAATGCAAATTTGTGTGTTTTTACCATTTTGCCCTTCCTTGTTTAAGTATTTCCATACCTACCCTTCTCTTTATTCTCCTTCCCTTCTTTAATTTCACAACCATACACTCACATCTCCTCCCTATTTGTCTTATTCATTTAAGACAACTTTCTTGTGTTTTTACCAATATACCCCTTCTTTTATTAGGAAATTCCTATTAACTCCTTCACTTAATTTTAATTACTTCTTTTAATCCATACCACCACATAAAATTCGTAATATACCATATTAAACTCTAAAAATTCCTAATTCATAAATTCTAATTTATTTTCATACTTGATAATTTAATAAAATAAATAAAATAAAATAAAATAATATATAACAATCCTAAAAACGGGATCCAACACAACTTCTTCTTTAGCTTATAGTTCTTCCATTGACGCCTCCTTAACATCTTCTTTTATGTTTTCTTTAGCTCCCATTTCTTCCATCAGCTCCTCCTCAGTATCTTCTTACTTGCTATCTTCTTTTCTGTTCTCCCACTTCTTCACTGCAGTCTTCTTCTCCTTTTCCTCATTCTAGTTCCACTGCTCTTCCTTAAGGAAGGTAACATCCCTGCTCACAGTCACACGACTAGCTACAAGTAGGAACACTTTGAAAGCCTTGGACACTTGACTGTATCCAATAAAGACACCGCCTTCAGCTATTGAATCCAACTTGTTCCTCTTCACTTATGGAATGTGGATAAAGCACTTGTAACCAAAAATTCTGAGATGTTTCATGCTTGGTTTCTTATCGAATCACGCCTCATAAGGAGTCTATTCCAATAGTGCCTTAGTAGGCAGCAAATTCAGCAGGAATACTATTATGTTAGTAGCCTCTGTCCATAGAAACTTAGGCAAATTCTTCTCTCTAAGCAGACATCTGGTCATCTCCATGATTGACATGTTCTTTCGCTCACCCACTCCGTTTTGTTAAGGTGAGTATAAAGCTGTGAGTTGGTGGTGAATTCCACCTCTATTATAGATTTCCTTGAACCTTTTTGAGCATAATTCCCCTCCATTATCTGTTCTTAATGCCCAGATCTTCTTCCCACTCTACACTTCTATCAGCCTTTTAAACTTCAGGAAAACTTCTGCAGCTTTAGACTTATGTTTGAGGAAGTATATCCAACAATACCTACTCCTATAATCAATAAAGGTTATGAAAAATTTTCTTCCACTCAATGATTCCACAGGCAATGGACCTCATATATTTGAATGGATCAGTTCAAGCAGTTTAGCTGCTCTCCATTTGGACCCCTTGAATGGTTTTCTGTGTTGCTTACTTGTAAGACATTTCACAATTAGAGCTACTTTCCTATAACATAGGTAGATCCATGGCCACCTGATGTTCCTACAAATACCTTAGCCCTTTGATATGATAGTGGTTGAGTCTCCTATGCCACAAGGATGTGAAATCCACCTTTGAACTCATGGACTTTGGACCTCTCAAATAGGGATTCAAACAGAAGCTCTTGTCCACCATTTTGGTGCTGAACATCTCTTACCCATCACCATATGCTATAGTGCATTGATCACCATCAAAATGCACACTTAGACCCTTCATCAAAAGTTGAGTTACACTCAACAAATTCTGCTTGATCTCGAGGACATAAAAGACATCCTGAATTGTCTTTGTACCTTCAGTACAATTAAACACCATATCCCCTTTGCACTTAACTGAAATTAGTTGACCATTACCAATCCTCACCTTGGCCTTCATTGATTCATATAGGTGTTTAAATAGAAGAGAATTTCATGTCATGTGGTTTGTACAACCACTATCTACCAACCATTCCTTAACGAGTGATCGAGTGCTAAGGCAGGAAGCAACAAGTAACATCTCTTCCTCTTGTTTCATTGCAACATGAGCTTCTGTACTTGACTATAGGATGTCCTTTTCTCTACACAGTCTTGCAATATGGCCAAGTTTGTGACATCTCCTGCACTTCACGTCTACCCTTCTCCAATATTTGAAATGGGGATGGCCTCTCTTGCCACAATGTTTGCAAGCATCCTTGTCACACTACTCCTGATCTCCGCTGCTTAAACCTCCTCCTTTTCCAGCACTCTTGCCCCAATTCTTCCTCTTGCTTGCTCCCTCCCAGCCCATCTTTAACTTTGCCTTCAAGGCCCCCTCTAGTTGCTCTTCACTTCTTAACAATCATCGCTGCTTTTGAGCTTGAAGAGCATTCAACAATTCTGCTGGTTTAATAGAAGCAACATCTCTGGTGTTCTCCATTGAAGCAATTATGGCTTCAAACCTCTCGAGCAATGATGTCATAAGCTTCTCCACTAGTCTTTCATCTGGAAACTTTCTCCCCAATACAGAAATCCTGACCACCAATTCTACTAAATTGTCGTAGTATTGATTGACAGACTGCACTTCTTGCATCTGCATTCTATCAAACTCTCCGATCAGATTGTTTACCTTCATCCCTCTTATTTTATCATCTCCAGTATATTCAGCCTGGTGAAAATCTTAAATCTCCTTTGTCAATTCCATCTCCATGATCTTTGTAAAAATAGAGGGCGACACAGATTATATAAACAACTAGTAGCTTTAGCTTTCTTTGCTATTCTCTCAGTATGATTCTTAACCTGGTTAGGAGTGGCATTATCTGCCAAAGGGGGTACCTTATAATCGTCTTCCAAAACTTCCCACAAGCCAGACCCTATCAAGAATGTCTTTGTCTTGACTGCCCAAGCCTTGTAATTCTCACCATCGAATATTGGAGTTGCCATCATCTGACTCATGCTTGAAATCTATTCCTTACAGCCCTTAAGATGCAAAGGCTCTGATACCAATGTTAGTTTCAAATAGCTTATGCTCTCTAGATGTTACTCAGCACTCTTTCAGCCTCTCAACCTCTGTGTATATCACTCTGCTGTGAGCTGGTCTTCTCGAGTAACAGAAGGTTTGTAAGAACAAAGAAAAGGAAAGCAATGAATAGATAATTTCATTAGCACACATACTAAGAAAATGTCTGAGACTCAAGGATTAAAAAAGTCTGCAAAAACTGAAAGGTAAAAGAACTCCTAAAAACTAGGAACCACTAAAGACACTTAGCACTAATTACATCGATTAAATAAATAAAAGAAAATACGATTTGGTCTTCAAGTTACTAGTGTAACTTCTTTTCTTAACTTCAGCTAAACCGTAGTCTCTTCATGCCAACTCCAGCTCAGTTATTCTGTAGCTGAGTGTATGGAACTTGAGCTCCTAAATCACACGTTCCATCAATTATTAAGGTCTGATACACAAATCCAAAAATATTCTTGTAATCTTTCATTCTTCAGTTATTGATTTCCCAATTTCCAGTTATAGCTTTTCTTCTAGTGGCCTTTTTAATTATTGATTTGCTTTTTTATTCATGTTATTCGAGCAAGGTTAAGGACTTTATTCATTCAACCTTCTTGTCTATCAAGTTTGTCTTGTTAGGGAAGTGTGTGTGAAAGGAAAGCTTGTTTAAGTTTGGAGCAATGGAGGTCGCAAATGGGGGAAATAGTTCAAATGTTCAACTTAGAGTTGAGAAGCTTATAGGGACAAACTATAAGTATTGTAGAATGACTAAGGAGGCCTTTCTTTAAGTTCAAGACCTATAAGAACTTATTATAGCTAATGCAACAATTCCTACAAAATACTTTAAAAATGCATAATTGCGAGGAAGATGGAAGATCAAATGTGAGAAGGCTCTCTTTTCTTTGAGGACATCGAGTTTATTGAACATATGCATGATGTCAGTTCTGCAAAGGAAGTTTAGGAAAAACTCAAAAGATTGTTTACCAAGAAAAATACAACAAGGCTACAATTGTGGGAGAACGAGTTGGCAATGTTAAAGTAGGGAGTTATGTCAATTTTAGAATATTTTTTACAAGTTAAAAGTATTTGTGTTGAAATTTCAGAAAAGATAAGGATGAGAATATTAGTAAAGCCCGTCTACATTACTATCTTGTCCGTGGCTTAAGAAAGGAGTATAAGCCTTTTGTCACTTCTATTCAAGGGTGGTAGATGCAGCCTTCTGTTGAAGAGTTAGAGAATTTGCTTTCTAACTAGGAAGCTTTGGAAAAATAAATAACTAAGAGTTTTGAGTCCAATGTTATTCTCTTTTATAAAGAAAAGAACAAAAACCAATCCTGGAATAAGAATAAATAAGAAGACTCAAATGTAGAAAAAGGTGGCAACTCACAAAGTAAAAAGCTTATCAAATGTTTCAGATGCCAAAAGATCGGGCATATCAGGAGTGAATATCTCCAAAGCTAATTTTGCCCATACAGATGAAGGAGATGACCAGCTCAAGTGGGAACAATGTTTCACAGTTGAAACAATTGACAATAAGGAACAAACCTCAGTCAATTATGTCAACAAAGAGGACGAGTGGATCATTGATTCAGGGTGCTCACATCATGTTATAGGAAATGATACATTATTTCCTGAAATGCATCCATATAAAGGAGAACAAGTTATTGTTACAGTAGATAACTCATTTTATCCAATGGTAAAGAAAAGTGCCATGGTGATTGATGTTAATCGTGATGGAAGGACTGGATGTGTTTAGCTGAATGATTTTATCATGTTCCAGGTTTGACGAAAAATTTAGTTTCATTTCCATAAATTACTATTACTGGAAAATATGTTTTATTTGTGACAAATAATGTGAAGGCGCTCAGTAGTGTGAAAAATGTTTTTGCTGATGTTATATTAACTGGTGAGAAGAAAGGTTCTTTGTTTGTTATGTTAGCAGGTGAAGCCTATATGAAGAAAGCTAACCGATAATGTTAAAATTTGGCACGCTCGGTTGGGTCAATTGGGTTATCAAATGTTACAACAAATTTCTTCCAAAAAGTTAATAGATGACATGTCAACTTTGAAGAATGTGTGTGCAGAAGTGATTTGTGAAGGTTGTCGATTTGGACTTGTAAGATGCAAAAGTGGACCAATTATTCCTCTGTATTTTGTCTCATCAGTAGCTTTGCCTGCTTCATCCTTATCAAGCTTAATTCTAGGATACATTGGAGTTCCCATTGGTTTGGCTTTTTCAAACTAATATTTCTTGATAAATTCCTTTGTGTACTTATCTTGACTAATGAAAATCCCTTTTTCTCTATTTGTTTGATTTGCAACCCAAGAAAGAAGGATAGGTCCCCCGTCATACTCATCTTAAACTCCCTTTATATTAAAGCTGAGAATTATTCACAGAAGGATGGGTTAGTAGCACCAAATATTATGTCATCAACATAAACTTGAACTATAAGTAAATCGTTATTCTTTTTCTTAATAAATAAGGTTTAATCTACTTTTCCTCTTTCAAAGTTTTTCTTAAGCAAGTAGTTTCTTAAGCTTTCATACCATGCTCGAGGAGCCTACTTTAGACCATACAAGGCTTTTATTAATTTTATCACATAATTTAGATGGCCTGGATTCTCAAATCTTGGAGGTTACTTAACAAAAACTTCTTCGTTAAGATATCCATTTAAGAAAGTACTTTTGACATCTATTTGAAATAATTTAAATTTTCTGTGACATGTAAAAGCAAGTAAATTTCTGATAGATTATAGTCTAGCAATAGATGCATAAGTCTCACCAAAATCAATACCTTCCTGTTAGTTATAGCCTTGAGCTACAAGTCTAGCTTTATTTCTTACCATCTTATCATTTTCGGCAAGTTTGTTTCTAAATACCCAACGAGTTCCAATGACTTACTTGTCTTATGGATAGGATACCAAATTCCAAGTCTGGATTTTGTCAAACTGATTTAGTTCTTTTTTTAATAGCTACAGTCCAGTCTTCATCAGCAAGTGCCTCTTCAACATTCTTTGGTTTTAATTGTGAAACAAAGGCAATATAATCGTTTTTAAAGGAGGCTCTGGTTCTTAGACCTTCTGCAAGGTGTCCCATAATATATTGAAGTGTATCAAAAACTCTTCATTCTCTTAGTGTCCTGATACTTATACTTTGAGCATCTAGTGTCCTTTGCTACCTAGGTGCCTGTTGAGGTGTACTTGCAGAAGGAGCCTTATCTGTTCTAACTTTCAAAGGACCTTATTGATCTTGTGAATCTGAAGGCACTACTGGTGCAGTTTGAGTTTGTGGTGTATATTGAGGGACCAAATGATGCTCTTCATCATCTAAATCATCAACTATTGTTGAAGGCAGTGCTTTATCAAATACATATATTGACTTTTCTATCCCCTTGGTTCTTTTGTCATACACTCTAAATCTTTTTCTAGCAATGTTATATCCTAGAAAAATGACTTTATCAGACCTTGCATCAAAATTTTCAAGGTTGTCCTTATCATTATTCAACACAAAACACTTATAGCCAAAAGCTTGAAAGTAGGTAACATTGGGCTTTCTTCCTTTTTACAAATTATAAGGAGTCTTTTTGAGAATAGGCCTTATAAGGCACTTGTTCAGAATATAACAAGTAGTAAATACAACTTTTGCCTAATAGTCATAAGTTAGATCACTTTCATATAGCATGGTTTCTGGCCATATTAGCAAAGGTCCTATTCTTTCTCTTAACAACCTCAGTTTGTTGAGGATTCCTTGGATATGAGAAATCATAAGCTATACCATTATCATCACAGAAGTCCTCAAATTTTTTGTTATCAAATTCTCCTCTATGGTCTCTAAATGTAGTATCCTTTTTCAATTTAAATCTCCCTGCAAAACTTCTCAAAGACTTCAAAAACATCTTCCTTATTTACTAGTAAGTAGACCCATGTGAATTTAGAGTAATCATCTACTATAATAAAACCATAATGTTTACCACAAAAACTTTGAGTTCTAGTAGGACCAAACAAATCCATATGTATAATCTCAAAAGGTTATTATATACAACATTTTTGGGTGGAAAGCTACTTCCAACTTGTTTTCCTTTTAAGCATGCTTCACAACCTTAATTATTTTCAAATTTTAAATTAGGTAATCCTCTTACTAATTCATTTTTTGGACAATTTTGACAAAATACTCATGCTAGCATGTCCAAATCTTCTGTGCTAGATTAATGAGTCCCTTTTTAGAGAAACAAAGCACTTAACTTTTTTAGAAGATATGTCTTCTAATTAAGTACAATATATATTTTGATTTCATGGACCAACAAACACAATGTTATCATTATTATTATCAATTATTTCAAATGAGATGCATAAAATGTGACTATATACCCCTTATCACATAACTAACTTACATTCAGCAGATTATGTTTCAAATCATCAATATACAGAATATTATTAATAGAAGTAGAGTCAGAGGCACCAATTTTATCAATTCCAGTGACGTTTGCCTTATTTTTGTCAACAAAGACAACATTACCTCCATCTTTGCTTTCAATATAGTTAAGTGTGATATTTCACCTGTCATATGTCTTGAATAACCACTATCAACTATCTATTAATTTTCTCTTGTCACTGTTCTGAAGCATATCTGCAGAATATACTATCTCAATTTAGGTACCCAAACTTTTCTGGGTCCTTTCAGGTTAGTAATTTGACCTTTTGGTCTCCAAACATATATTTAAGATAATTTACTCATTCTACGTATGTTATAAGAGTGACTAATATGTCCATGTTTGCCACAATAGAAGCACAAAATAGATGAATGAGAGTTACTGTCATTTTTTCAATGCATTAGGTTATTGTTGTTTCGATTATAGCTACTACTGGTTTTAAGAAAAAAGTTTTTATACAACTTGATACTAATATTTTCATCATATCTTATTCCTGCCTTATCAAAGGCACCTTCTTCCAACAAACTTCTCTTTTTCATATTCTAGGTGATCAAATGTAAATTCTAGTTTATCAACATTTTCTTCTAATTGTTTTACTTTTCGAGAACCTTTGCAATCATTCTCAAGCAATGCATATTCTAGCCGAGTTACTTTTTCTTCTAAGAAATCCTTTTCAAATACCTTTTGCTTATAGTCATTTTCAATCTTAGTAAGAGACATATTTTTGGACAACAGGCTATTATTTTCTAATTCTAATGATCTTATTTTATTCTTCAAAGATGCATCATTATTTTTAGACTTCTTAACCTATTTAACATACTGCACAGTTAATTTCTTATACTGAGCATACAGTTCATGATATGCTTCTCTTAGTTCATTAATTTCAATATCAAACTCAGAACTATATACCTCGTCTTCTTCCGAATTAGCCATAAGACAAACATTGCTTACTTCTTTAGGCTCTTCTTCATCAAAATTTTCAAAATCTTCATCAGACCAAGCGGCAGTCATAACTTGGTTTCTATGTCTTCTATTTTTTGTTTTGTCCATTTGAAGAAGAAGAGGACATTATGGTCTGGTGTGTCTAGGCTTTTTGCAGTGATAACATATAATTTAAGTATTTTGTGTATAGTTATTGTTGCCATTGCCTTTACCTTTTGTCATCAACCAACTGTTTCCAATTTTTATTTCCTTCTCTTTTCTTTATCATCTTCTTTTTGTAAAAACGTGCATACTTTCTGACCATAAGATTGAATTCATCATCTCCATCTATCTGTAATACAATGTCATTTTCATCACCGTTGGATAGAGTTGATTCATCAGTGGCTTTCAGAGCCATTCATTTTCTATAGGAGGATCCTTCATCTCATCTAAGCTTTATCTCATGGATCATCAAGTTTCCTCTTAGCCAATCAAGTGATATAGTGTCTAGATCCTTTGCAGTTTCTAGAGCTGTCACTTTGGGTCTCCACTCCTTTAGCAATGACCTTAGAATTTTTGTCACGAGCTTATCATTGGGATATATCTTTCCTAAATTCGTCAAGGTTGTGATGATATTATTGAATCGTCCAAAAAATTCATCTATGGTTTCTCCCTATTTTATGCTAATATTTTCATATTGATGTACTAAAAGACTTATCCTATGTTTCTTTAGCTTATTTGTCCCTTCAAAAGTAACTTGAAGTTTATCCCACATTTCTTGTGCTATAGGACAGTAGGATATGTTTTCGTATTCTTCTGGAGAGAATGTATAAATTAGATGATGTCTTGCCTTAACATTTAGCTATGCATTTGTTCTATCAATGTCAGTCCAACTCTCCACATCGTTAGTAGTAAAAAGTGTGGCTCCTACTTTGATAGCTTGCCAAACTTCAATATCTATAGATTGGAGATAGATTGTCATCCACTCCTTCCAATAAGAATAGTTGTTTCTATAAAATAAATAGGCTTAATCATAGATTGTCCTACAAAATTCTTAAGTTGTTTGTCATGATCTATCATATGCTGTAAAACACAATAAATGTGAAATCATGCTTTGATACAAAATGATAAAGCAATCACACGCAAGAGGGGGGTGAATTGTGTGTAACTTGAAAATTTTCATAAGTTACTATCAATCCGTATAAAAAATAAGTGACTGTTAAAATTTAAAATAAAAGGAGCCTTTTGCAATTTGAAAACAACAGTAGCTATAGTACAGAAATTTAAAGGTTAAGGAAAGAGAAATATGACACAACCAATTTATACTGGTTCGACTTATAACCAAGCCTACGTTCAGTCCCCAAGTATCCAACTTGAGTCATCATCATCAACACCTAGTTGTAATCCCGATAAGTTGTAGGGTTTGGGGAGGTTCGATAGTACGCAACCTTACCCCTACGTAATAGAGAGACTATTTTCAATAGATCCATATGCAATGCAATATGACAAAAATTTAAAAGATTGTGCAGACATTTTCAACAAGGTACTCTAAAAACAAAACAAAAAATACAACAATAAAATAATAAAAAAATAACAATAATACAATAATAAAATAATAAAATATAACAGAAAAGGTAAAGTATTGCAAAATACAATGAAAAACAATAAATAATAAGATAGAAATACATAATAGAAAATACCTGGACATGAGTACCTCCAACTAAGGTTGTCACTACCTTAATTACACTAATTAGGAACCTAACCAGCTTAACTAACTATGTGGTAAATACTACGCAATAAAATGTATAGCACATGGTTTAATATAACCTAAAAGAACGTTTATGCTCTCTTTAAGAAAGATCCTTTACTCGTATCCTAGTACTCCAAATTTTTGTATTACGGGCCAAGTCCTCAATAAGATTCAACCTAGTCATATCATTCTTGATCACTTTTCCCAATTCTTTCTAGGGCTCCCTTTTTTCTTCCTATAGTCTCTAAGTATTATTGTCTCGCATCTTCAGATTGGAGCTTCCGGGTGTCTCCTTTTAATGTATCTGAACCACCTAAGCCTTGTCTCTCTCAATTTGTCATTAATACCAGCCACCTTTAACTTGTCTCTAACCTATAGATTCCTAAGCCTATCTTATCTGGTAAGGTTACACATCTACCGGAGCATCCTCATCTCCGTCACCAAAAGCTTATTATTGTGTGTTTGTTTGATAGGTCAACACTTTGCCTCATGTAATGTGGTTGGCCTAATTGCTAAACGATAGAATTTGCCTTTGAGCTTAAATGGTATCTGCTTGTCACATAAAACTCCTAATGCACTTTTCCATTTGAGCCACCCTATTCTGATACAATGGGCTATATCTTTATCGATCTCTCCACTGCTCTGGATGATAGACCCTAGGTACTTAAAACACTTCGTCCATTATATAATTTCTGATCCAATCTTTATCTCCACACTGGTAACCTCTTTATGCCTGAAAGGTTATATTTTAGATACTCAGTCTTAGTTTTGCTCACTTTAAAACCCTTATCCTCTAACGTTTCTCTCCAACATTCTAGCTTGACATTGACCACCTCCCTTATCTCATTCACTAAGACAATATCATCCACAAACAACATACACTAAGGCACATCTCCTTGAATATTCTTGGTAAGCTCATCCATCACTGCTGCAAACATAAAAGGGCTTAATGCGAAACCTTGGTGTAACCTAATACTGATAGAAATATTTTCAGTATCTTTTCCTATTATCCTAACTCTAGTCAATGTCTCTTCATACATATCTCCAATCACCCTCATATAAGTCATAGGAACTCCCTTGTCCTCCAAACACCTCCACAGGATTTCCTTAAGAACTTTGTCATATGCCTTCTCAATATCAATAAAAATCATATGTAAATTCCTTTGTTTGTCTCTGTAATATTCCGTTAATCTTCTAAGGAGGAGTAAAGCTTTTATTATGGACCTCCCTATCATAAATCAAAATTGATTTTCCAATATAGAAGTATCCAACTTGAGTATTTCACTAAAATCTCCAAATAGTAATTTGATGAGCTTCTCCAAGCTCACAAGTATATCTTTTATAAAGTTTTTCAACCTTCCACACTAGTAGTATTTGACTAGCCTTTACAAGCTCTAAATAATTTGAAAGTAGGATTTGCTCAATATGAGCTCCAATAGATAATCTCTCTCAATAGAGTGTTTTCAATTTCTAAAGTACAGTGGATAGATAACGATATGACTTTTAAGTTTGGATATAGTTGTTATTGATATATTTTCAAATATTTGGTGAATAAGTGAATGCAGCAGCTCTTCCTTAAATAGA
>JANQAP020007430.1:0-11657 GCA_026874005.2 Erythroxylum coriaceum | reverse complement strand
AAACACCAAAACACAAGTATGAACTTCTCCACATTTCTCATTTATTAGTTCTAGTCTTCTAAGAAAAGTTCGGGGTCTAACAACTATGCCAATTCCCACGATCGTGGGAATTATAATCCGAGATATTATACGGGGCTTCATTAAACTTAGGGTTTCTGGACTATTAAAAGAGAATTAAGCCTCCATGGTGAAGAGAGACAAAACCCTTTTGTAGAAAGAGCCTCTTTGAGTGAAGAATACAAGTTTTGAGCTCTAAGGAAGGTAAAGATTCAAGGATTATCATCAAGATTGGGGAAAATAGCACATCAATATAAAAAATCCAGATTTTGGCAAAGAAGAGAAGAAGTTTTCTTTATTCAATTTTATGTGTTTTTCTTTCTTCTAATATTTGTAAGATGAATTATTTGTGTGTTGATGATATTATGGAGACCATGATTGGCTTATTTGGTTTTAGGAATTGCTTTTGAACTATTTTTGTTAAACTCCTATTTTATTGAATTGAATGAAAGTGTCTTTGATGATTGTTGATTTTATTTCTATCTTGTAATAAATCAAAAGAGTGAGCAAGATTATTTGTGTAGGATTGTCCAATGAGAGTTGGTAACCTATAGACTTGCAATCATCACGTTAATTGATTAGTTAGAAGAGAGATCTCGGTTAATTCAATTGATCACCCATATGATAGTTTAATAACTAGTGAAATTAGTGGAGTGATTGGGTAGGTTGAGAGATCGTTCAATTGATTCCATTTAATTTGATTAGGGACAATTAATTACACCTTAAGAGAGGGTAATTAATACATTCGAAAATCTTAGGTGAGGCACAATCCGATTAATGAAATAGGAGGGAGACAAAATGGGAAAAAAGTAATCTCTAATCTTTAGATTCTTATGTTCTAATTTTCTACACTTTGGTATTGTTTATTGTCCATTATTAGTCTTTCAATTTTAGTTTAATTTTTCAGATTATTTCTGTTACACAATTTCGTTTCTTAAACAAAGTTTGATCTAAATTAAGTGGTGTCTGGATATCAATCATTGTGGGATCGATATCTACTTTCTAACTACAAGTCATGACCCGTCACTTGCAGTTTTTTGCATATAACTAGGAGTTGTTTTCCAATCAATAGCTATTCACTGCAATAGTCTTTAAATTTTTTTAATCGTCTAAGCTACTTCAAGAAATAAACTACACATAAGTCTACTTGGTTCCAAAAAAAAGAAATCCTTGTACTTTGTTTGATTTCAGACCAACTTCTTGTTGCAACACCATTTATAAGGCCATCTTAAAGTTGTTGACTGAACGTCTCAAGTTGGTTCTATCAGGTATAGTTAACACTACACAAGGTGCTTTTATATCTGATCGAAACATTGGCGATAATATTCTGCTAATTTAGGAATTGCTTAAGAAATACAAATTTGGGAAAAAAAATCAATAGTTGCTTAAGCAAATGATGAAGATGAGGGAGTTCATTTATCTTTACATTAAACACCAGATCGGGAATGGAGAAAGGACATAGATATGGTTTGATAATTGGCTCGATATCAGTCCTAACGTCCACCATACTATTTTTCAGCAATAAAGGAATCATGTGCCTCTTAATCACAAAGTATCCTTATTGATTGTTAATGGAGAATGGAAAGGTGAGTTTAGAGGTTTTTATCCCTCTTGATACACCTCCCTCGACTATCTTCAATTGAGAATGAGGATACTATTATATGAGTATTGAACCGGAATAGCCAATTCACTAATTGCTCACGTTATCACCTGTTTTCCAATAGTTATACTATCGTCCCCTGGTTTGATCTATTGTAAAGAAATACCATTAGCCCTAAGGCTTCCTTCATCACATGGCCTGCAATCAAGAATAGGCTTCAAACCAAGAGCCAATTACACTTGTTACCAAAGCGATTTGGAGCCGAATATTGCACTTGTTACCACAAAATAATTTTCAATACAACTGGGAGCATATATTACACTGGATCATTAGAAACTCCAAGCCAGGACAAACTAACGCCTCTTTTTATAAAGCAATCTTCACCCTCACCATTTACACAATTTGGAAGGAGCGTAATAGCAGATAGTTCACTGATAAGAAGGAAGTGAAATATCTTGTCACTGACAGGATTGTTAACCTGATCTGTGAGTGCATCTATACAAAAAAAGTGTAGTATACTCTCTCAATAGACACGCAATGAAGATGGAGTTTATAACTTATTTTAGCTTTTTTATCTTATGACATATTCCCTATATTACATTTAGATTCCTTAGTATTTTTGTAACATGAATGTTCGGCTAATGACTTATAACTCATTGTGATATTTGTAATAGTTTCTTCTATAGTATACACATAATTCATTTTCCAACTAAAAAAATGACTAACTTATATCTTTTTGTGAAATGTTAAAAGGAGTGATTTGCACTTTTTATCAATTTTTAAAAACCTTTCTTAATACACATCTCTTAACGAGTCGAAGAAATTTTGATATTTGTAATATTTGTTTAAGTGCAAGAAATTTAATAACAATTTATAGTAATTTTAATAAGGTGTCACTTTTTGCTAAACTTTAATTTATTTAATTATATTATTATAATAATAAATTAGTAACCAGTAGAAATAAGATTTTCTAATAGAAATTAGAGCATACTTATACTCTTTGCTTCCTTTTGCATCCTATTTGTGGTTAACTTTTATTTGATACACGTTGAACGCTAGAAATATTTACATGTTAGTTACTTTGGTCACAGAGAGGGATAGTAGTTTCTTCTTGAATTCTTTCTAAAATTTTGAATGACAGTAGCAACATATGTTTATTTATGCTCTCCGGGGTGTCCTCTTTGTATTAGGTTCTACGTACACTATTCCTTTTGGCCAAGCTTCGCAATTTCTAATTTATTTATTTTTAAAGCTCAAATTATGTTACTCTTCTTGCGATGTCATGTTAATTAGAGTTGGCAACAATAGACGGACCTCATTTTTAGTTATTTTTACTTTTTTTATTTTTTATTTTATGTTATATTAGCTTAATTGACACTCCATAGTAGTAGACTTAACTTATAGGTTAAATCTAAAATAAAATAAAATTTGTGCAGTTAATTAATTTTTTGAAAATGATTTATACAAAAGAGAAGCGTGTCAAAGATGCCAAACGTATATATATGAAAGAATGTTAATCTTAGGAAAAGAACAAGTATTGTTTCCACACTAATTTTTTTTCCCGAAAATTTAAATAGATTAATAATTTTTTGATATTTTAAATTAAAATTTAATATTAATGTTCTTATGCAAACTAATTTCTTATGTAAAAAATTGTTAGCAGCATCAAACTTAAAAAGTAATTGTCACATTGAATAAGATTAAATAAAGTTATCATTAATTATAGAATTATAATAACATTTAAGTTACATAGAAATTTGAAAATTCTATTTTACTTTGATGGATATTATGAAGGTGAGTCCGTACTTTTCGACTTTGGGGGAGATCAATGAAAAAAGGTGCGTAATCAATAAAGAAAAAGAGTTCCAACGTAGGGAGTCCGAATTTTCTCACTAAGATTATTCTATCTTATTCTCTCTAATACATATTTGACATCGTTTTTACTTAAAAATTTTAAGTTCGTTCCTTCACACGCCTATGTGCTTAAAACACGTCCGTGCATAAGTGCACAGGCGTGACACATTTTTTTATTTTTATTTTTATTTTAATTATTTAATTATTACTGTAATAAAAAATTAAATTAAAATTAAAATTTTATTATTACTTTAATAAAAATAAAATAAAATATAAATATAATTATAATTATAATTATGTTATTATTAATTTTATAAAAAATACAATTAAAAAGAAAAAATTGGATAAGACGGACGTACATGCACTTATGTTTTTTTTAATTTTCTTTTAATTATTTAATTATTATTTTAATAAAAAATTAATTTAATTTAAATTAAATTATTATTTTAAACCATCAGCGATTAAAGATGTTTGGTAAAATTAACTGTTTATTTATAAAATTTTATAATTTATAAATTATATAAACAATTTTAGTAAATCATTGAACTAAAATATGTCGTTGAAATCAAAACAAATTATTTCACGTATATAACATATTGTATAATTTAATAAATTAATAAATTTTGTTTTTATCATTTTAATTTTAATTTTATTTAAAAATAAAAATAAAAATAAAAAATAAAAACAAAATCAAAACTAGTGCATTTTTTAATTTTAATTTTTTTATAAAATTAATAATACCATAATTATAATTATATAATTTAATTTAATTTAATTTTTTATTAAAATAATAATTAATTTTAATTTTAATTTAATTTTTATTAAAGTAATAATTAAATATTTAAAATAAAAAAGAAAAAAACATAAAAGCACGGGCACTAATCAAAATTTTTTCTTTTTAATTTTATTTTTTATAAAATTAATAATAATATAGTTATAATTTAATTTGCTATTAAAGTAATAATTAAATTTTAAATTAAATTTAATTTTTATTAAATAATAATTAAATAATAAAAATAAAAATAAAAAAGTAAAAAAAACATAAGTGTTCACGCCGTATACATGGACGTGTAAAGAAATGAACTTAAAATTTTTAAGCAAAAGCAACATCGTATATAGAGAGTAATATAGGCTCCAGGTATAGTTCAATCGGCAAAAGTTTAGGTGGTGTAGTACCTGCCATGCTAACGATTTACAAGATAAGAGTTCAAATTAGGAAACAATCTTTAAGATTTGAGCCTCTTATATAGTGAGATTAATAAATAAACTCAAATTTTTAATCAGTTGAAACATATTTTGTGATTTACCTCCTTTACTAATTCTAATAGCACGGAGAGTGAAGGCTACTGATACTGTTAGAGTTCAACGTTTTTAGAGAGAGTAATATAGGATAATCTTAAACAAAGTATCCGAACTCCAACGCAGGCCTCTTTCTCGCTCCCAAATCAGTCACAAAAGCCCAGCTCGGAAGACAATTGGCTAGCAGTAACGGGCGGCAGGACACGTGGGACACGGTGGTTGGACTAAGCTTGAGAGTCTCTAGAAACCCTAAACCCAATCACCACCACCCTCTTTCTCTTCCGCTGCGTTCGCTTCTGCAGTTTTTGTCCTCCTCCGCCGAATGGCCACCGACACCGCTCCTTCTCTCTCTGAGGTCAGCATCTATCCTTTTATCTCTGTCCCATCATTTTCCGATCTATGACTTCTTAGAAGATTAATGTTGGTTCGGTCTAAAAATTTGCAGCTTTCATTGGTTTGCTGTGTTATTGGTAGATTAAGTTAACGAGTTGAGTCTGTACTGATTGATGGTTGATTGGTGCAATCTGTTGGACATAATGCGACTTCTGAAAGATTGCGAACTTATCAGGAATTAAATTTAATATAATGGAAACGAAAAGGGCCTCACTGTTTAATTATGTTTTTCCCCAATTCTTACGGGAGTTGATGGAAATGCTAAAGGGAGTAGTAAGTAGCAGTCCATATAGTTGGCATTTCAGCTAAGAAAATGTCCTCTAGTTTGCACACTTTTAACAGTTGTGGATTCAGATCTCATACTGAATTTTCAATGGCAAAGGATATTTAGATCACAATTCTGTTACTTGATCATGTTTTATTCTCGATCCTAATGATTGCTCACATTGGTTGTTTGATTCTTGAGATTTTGACTTTCAGGCTTTCTCCGTTTTGGCTTACTCAATATTGCAAACTCTTAGCTCAAATTGTCTAAATCAGTTTTCGGTAGCCTTACATCAAATTTGTTGTCTGTATTTATCATTTGCAGCAATATTTGTTGGATAAAGATGGAAAATCAGATGTGGGTTCAAAACCTGTGGAATTGAGCAAGGAAGAGAACGCTGAAGAGGCTCCAGCAGCTGCTATTGAAGTAAAAACTGAAGAACCTGCTGCGGCTCAGGAAAGTACTGAAACTACACCTGCTGCTGCTGAAGAAAATCTTGAAACTGCTCCTGCTGCTTCCAATGAAAGTACTGAAGCTGCCGCTGCTTCCTCTGAGGAAAATAATGAGACAGCTGAAGAGGAAAAATCAGGTGAAGGAGAAACCTCCGAAGAGAAGCCTGAGATAAAGGTATGACCACCAAGAATGTTTATGCATGATTTAATTCCACAATAGAAGTGTCTTTCTTGTCTATGCTTCATCCTTGGTCACTCTCGTAAGGATTTGCTTGATTGATTTTCAGCTTGAGACAGCACCTGCTGATTTCCGCTTTCCAACCACAAATCAAACTAGGCATTGCTTTACCCGATACATCGAGTATCATCGGTAAGACTTAAATTTTCTGTAACTATTTCTGCATCTTTTTGTCTATCTGATGAAGAATATTGCTTCCTGTGATCTTATCCAGGTGTGTTGCTGCTAAGGGTGAAGGTGCTCCAGAGTGTGACAAGTTTGCCAAATATTATCGTGCTCTTTGCCCTGGTGAATGGGTATGTCTTTGGAGTTCTTATGGGATAGTCTAATGTTTGTGATGTATGAGCGGGGCTTGTTGTAAATTGGTTATAGAAGTTATTCATGTCAATTGTCAAGACAGCAATAATTGAAATTTTCAGTAGGTTAAAGCATATCTGGCAAACTTAGTGCATCATCTCAAATTTGGCATCTCAGTTTGTGCAGAGTGAGAGAGAGAGAGATTGAGCTAGTTGTTACCCAATATATTGATATTCAATTATGACGCCTCTTGCTGACATGTCATATGTGCCTATTTCTCGTTGCAAGTTAGACACATGATGATTCACTGTTATAGTTATTCTTCTCTTTTGTACTTGAATTGCTTAAATCACAACACAATATATGTATATACTTTTTTGTTCTTCTGGTGATCTATGATGAGTATAAAAATCTAAATCATTTCAAATTAAGGCACATGAAGAGCATTCTCTTGGATGTGATTTCTGTGTGTGATTACTTGCTCCAGTTTTGATGTTAGGTAGATGGCCTCGGTGATGTTAATGCTGCTTTATGTTTGTCATTTGTTGCTGCAGGTAGAGAGGTGGAATGAACAGAGGGAGAATGGCACCTTTCCAGGCCCTCTGTAGATGGCGCCTGTATGAAAACCCATACACGATTCCGTTACTAAAACCAGGCATCTATCACCACATGGATTTCTTTGACGAGATTTGTATTCTCAAGGAATGGCCTTTTTGAATCTGAGAGTTAATAAGAAATTTTGGACTGCCCATTAGAACTAATCCAAACCCGAATACATAAATTATGTGTCACGCAAGATATGCTACTTCTCATCTGCTGTATTACATTTTCGCCTTTCTGTTAATTGTTAACAGTTGGGAAAATATTTGCTCGAACTTAAAAAAGTATCTGTAACGTCGTTCATTGCAAAATAAAGCTATACCGCTCCTTCACTGTTGGATGAAGGATTCAGCTCTAGGTAGAGGAATTTGGGGTCGATAGTTGCTGCTTTAAATTTCAGGTGTGATGGTTTTGTGAGTTCACAGAGTTAAGAGTTTAAAACCTAAATCGAGTTGGACGAGGAAATTACAGCCGAGGAGGCCAGTGTCAAAAGAGAGTAGGTTCCAGTTAGATTAAAATTTAACTATTATACAAAGTATTTGGTTTATGCAATTTTTGGAACTACACTAATTTTTTATCTTATAGCAGTCACTAGTTTTGAAAATTTTTCAATAATTTGTTTTGGTTTGACCCTTTCAAAGAAATGAAATGACAAGCTTTTTGAAGTTTCGATTGAAATACGAGGGGTAAAAGTTAAGATCGAGTAACCTATTATCTGAATCTGGATCCATGCTCATACCATTAGGCTTCAGGTGAAATGATGAGAATAGCCCAGCTCAATTAGCGGGCTTAAGATGGAAGTGCTATAATCAACACCGAGCTACAATTTGGGACCATGGCATACTTCTAGAAAAGGAAACTTGTCATCTCGCAGAAAAATATTCAGAGGCTTGTAGTTAATGACTAATCTTTTTTTTCCATGTTTCTGCTCTGAATTATTGCCCTATGGATCGAAAAAATTAAAAACATCTTTAAAGATAATAGTTTGACCCGGTTTTAGTTCGGTTTAATTTAATTTTGAAAAGATAAAAGTCAAATTTGACCATAACACTTACATCCTTCGACAAATTTAATCTTATGGTTTCAGAGAGTATAAATTAAATTCTAACATTTAAAAACATTTGAATATAACATTAAAATAACAAGAAATTGATGACATTAGCAAAGACATGACAAATGTTTATATTTTTTTGTTGCAGAGGTGGGTTCTACACTGTCACATCAGATCCACTTGACAGTGCGAGAGTCGCTTTCTTAAAATAAAAATTACAAATTTTATTAATATTTTTACCTATGGGACCCACTATAATTAATTACCTCTAATTTTGGTTAACCTAACAAATTAACTTAACTAATTAACCTGTTAAGTTAATAGATAAGTTAACCCTAACTTTTATTAGCCTAACAAATTAAATTAACCAAATTATTTATTAAGTTAATGAATTAAAATTAGTAACTACGGTAGAGTTATTAATAAAATTAACTAATTAAGTCCTAATTTTCACCAATCTTCCCCCTTTTTCATCACCATCTCCAATCGCTCTACGATAATAGTTGTTGGTCATCGACGAAGTTGTCACCACCCTTTGAAGTCCTCACCATTTCAACTTGACAGCATGTTGAGTTCTGTTGTGGTAAAGAATTTACGTCTTGAGTTTATTGTTGCCTATGTACTTTGTCTGTTAGATTTTGTCGTGTCTTTTGGTTGCTTTTTTCTTATGGGCTGCACATGGGAGGCAATCCCACGTGGGAACATATGTGTTTTTGCTTGCCTCTCATGTGGTCTCGTCTTAAGTTGATTGTATCTGCTTTGATTGTTGGATTATGTTGTGTGTTTTGACTACTTTCTTCTTGTAGGCTGCATGTGGGAGGCAATCACATGTGGGGACATATGTGTTAGATTGTCTCTCATGTGGTCCCGTGTAAATGTGCTCCAACGTCCTTTTGATGCTTCCTTTTTTTTTCATTGAATATACATGTAAGTGTAATGGTAGTATCAGGTGGTGTGGAGTGAATATAGTCTTCTACAAAGACTACTTTAGTTCCTTTGTCCCTTACCTCACTTATAGCTTACATTTGTCAATTTTAAAACTTAAATTTTTCTGAATCCTGGCTGCAAACCACATAGTTAGAAACTTTTAACACTTGATCATAGGATTTTGGTTAATCAAAAATTGAACAACTTGTTTGATTTACGTTCCTAATATCTGTCTATCTTTGTTTAAAACGAAAGTTGAAGGAAAACTATGCTTTTTATAACACATATCAATAGTATGTCTTATTAAGCCATAGTAAATACACATTACCTTATTGCCTTCTTTATCCCAAAACATTTGCTTATAAAATGTTGATACCCTCTCATTCTTTTTCTCCTATAATTTCCTCTATTCGCATTATTTTCTTTTTTAAATTCAGTTTTTAGCTTATTGTTAATAAGTTGTCTTTTATACTGAATTACTAAAGTAAGTGTTTTGAACTTATAATTGATCATTTACCAAAGAGACTTGTTACTATGATACCTTAATGGAGCTAATTCACAGTAATTAAGTTTTTATTTTTTAATTGGTACAAGGTAGTTAAGTAATTAATAATTCATTATCACTTTTTATTCTAGATTAAGAGTAGAAGTATTGTATCTTACTCTTTATGATTTGAATTTGCTTATGAGTACCTTGTTGTGTTCGGGTCTCTAATATCAATGAAATTATTTTTTAATGGTTTCTTTACATGTTTTAATGGCTTAATATAGAAGTATAAGGCTTTTTTTATAGTGGATAGTTCATGTTGGAGCCTAAATTCAGATATATTGGTGGGGATATTGCTACATTTGACAATGTTGACATTGACTATGTTGTTAATAGACAAATATATAAGATGGGGAAGGAGTTAGGGTATAATCAAATTGATAAGGCACATTATAAAGTAACTGGTTTTAACTTTAAGGAGTCACTAAGAGTTATATAGAGTCAAATGAATGTTGTATTAATCTAGCAAACCTTAATATATGGGATTGTTGAGGTATATGTAACTCATTATGTAGAAACACCTATCTATGCTCCTGGAATATTACACATAACTAGAGGAGAGCACGATGATAAGGATGAACAGAGTATTAATATGGATGAATTGGGTGCTTATAGGAATATAGAGGAATAAGGTGCACATATGAATGAAAATTTAGAGGAACAGGGTGCACAAATGGATGAGAGTATGGAGCAACAAGGTTTAAATGTGAATGAAAATTTAGAGGAATAAGGTGCACAAACGGATGAGAATATGGAGGAATATGGTTCAGATGTGAATGAAAATTTAGAGGGCCAAAGAGCCTAAATGGATGAGAATATGGAAGAACATGGTTCGGACGTGAATGAAAATTTGGAGGAACAGGGTGCATATATAGATGAGAATATAGAGGAATATGGTTCACATTTTCAGTCATACTTTTGTATAAACATTCCAGATGACCATCATATTGTTGAAATTGAATCAACATATTGTAGTAGTGTTATTAGTACTTACGAATATCCTAATAGAGAGGAGCTAGGTGAAGCTTTTCATAGACCCAGTTTAAATCTTAGGGATAATCCTACATATGTTGCATATAAGTGGAGATTGGGTATAGAGTTTAGAACTGCAAAAGAATTTAAAGATGTTGTCATTGATTATGTAGTACAAAACAGATACAATGTTAGGTTAAAAAAGTGTAAGAGTAATCAGATTAGGTTTGTGTGTATTGATGGATGCCTATGGGTTTTGTATATCGGATGTGATAAGAATGAGAGATGTTTTAGGGTTAAAACTTATAACCCTGATCACACATGCTTCATAGTAAACAAACTAAAATTGGTTTTTGCCAAATTCTTGATAAGACACTTCAAGGATAGAATTTTAGAGAATCCTAGTACCATAACAAAGAAAATGGTCGAAGAATGGAGAGAAAAGCTCAATACTTTTGTAAAATTAAGCATGTGTAGAAGAGTAAAGAAGAGATTAAGGAAAGAGAGAGAAATATATATTATATTATCGAATATGCGAAGTTGTAAGTTTATGTACATAAGTTGAAGATAAGCAACCTTAGATCAACGGTTGAGTTATAATTATTAAGAAATCAAGAGAGTTCGTTGCTACAGATAAACGAAAATTTCATTACCATGTTAATACTTCCTACTTCATTATGTTATGTTATACAGTATATTAATACTTCTTTATATTTTGTTGTAGTTCAAAAGATTATACATTTGTTTTAGTGCCATGAAAAAAGCGTAGAAGCATTTAATACCAATTTTTAGGACCCTAAAAGAGTTATGCCTAGTAGACCCAAAATTGCAGGAAGGAAACAATAAAATGAGCCAAAGAAAATGAAAAATCCAAACAAATTATGTTAAAAAGGAAAAATGCAAAAATGTCAATACAATTTTATAAACATATAGTATCTAATGTTTATCATTATGTTAATCAAGTTAGAACAGAGGCAACTTCATAGGTATACCATTTTTTAATTTTATATTAATTATTATTGGCTTTAATGTAACATCCCACTACCATAGGGTACGTACCTAAGTTTTTAGGGACATAACCTACGATAATGGTATGTTAGAGCAA